>JABXWE010103465.1:0-23246 GCA_014611495.1 Limonius californicus | reverse complement strand
GTAACTTCCGCTTCCGGTTTCGGATTTTTTGAAAAGCTTATTTTTTCGATGAATTTTCGATACACCCCCGCATTCCAAAGCGCATCAAAATCGGAGCAATACTTTCGGCTGTAGGAGCGTCACATACGTACATACCCACCCACAGACAGACATTTTTTAAAAACCACTTTTTTGGGTTCCTAGAGACCCAAAACGGATATATCCGATAAAATCTCGATTTCGAAAATTTTCATGAATTCAATACTTACCCTATACCTATAAGGTATGGGAAAGTAAAAAGTTAATATTGATCAATGATCAGATTGCATGTTAAGAATTCTAAAAGAAGGAAAACTCCTCATGAGATAAGGGGTTGTTGTTGAGCCTATCGCTTCAAACAGTTCCTGTCTTACCACCTCTTTATTGACCCCCCTCTATCTACCTGATCATCTACCTCGTCAAAGAATTGAACTATTAAAATTCAAAAATATTAGCAAATCCAAACTAAATGTATTATATTTTCAATGATAGATACATTGAAAACTATCCTATTTCATAAACCCGTAACGTTTCTTTCTTTCAATTATTTATTGCAAATTTACAATCTACTCAAGTAAACAACAGAGTAATAAGTAAATAGGATGAAATTATTGCAGGTGGCTTGAGTTGGATACCATCCATTGATGGGTCACCAGGATTATTCAGTCAGATCTTCGGGCCATTGTCTTTTTAATCTTTTGTTCACTAGCTATTAATTGATTGTTATGGTTTAAGGTGCGGTCGCGGCTATTTCTGGCTGTGGATTTGATTACTTCGTTGACGTATGGGATTCCAAAGTCATTGTGCAGGGTCTGGTTGCTAATGAACCACTCAGCTTTAGCTATTGATCGCAGAATCTTAGATTGGAATGCTTGTAGGATTTTGGTGTTTGAGGGTTTGCTGCAACCCCATAGCTCAATTCCATATGTCCATACGGGTTGTAGGATGAACTTTATGACTTTATATAGTAATAGTTTGTTATTCAAGGTCAGTTGTGATTCTCCCAATTAGCCAGTACATCTTTATTGCTTTTAGATTGATTTGTTGGCATGTAGCTTTCATGTGAGCTTTCCAGGTCAGCTTTTGGTCTAAGTGAAGTCCGAGATATTTCACTTCAGTTTTAATTGGTATGGGTATATTGTTAATGGTAAGTTGGGGACAGGCACTTCGTCTAGTTTTTTTAGGATTCACTTTTATTCTCCACCGGTCTAACCAGGTATGTAATAGGTTTAGACGTGTTTGTGATTTTTCCGATGCTCTGATAGGATTTGGGTCTGAAAACATTATAGCTGTGTCCTCAGCGAAGGTGGCAATTAATGTGTCGTTTGTGGTTGGGACATCTGATGTATATAGAAGATAAAGGAAGGGTTCAAAGACACTGCCCTGGGAAACTCCGGAGTTACTAGGGTGGTAGTTGGATAGAGAGTCTGCAAGTTTGATTTGGAAGTGCATTTCATTTAGGTATGATTTTAGTAGCAAGTACATTTCGTGAGGTAGCGCTTTTTTTTATTTTATAGAGTAGCCTATAGTGCCACACCTTGTCGAAGACCTGTTGGATGTCTAAAAACACAGAGGCACACATTTGCTTTCCCTTTCAAGGCTATTTCGAAAATACTTTACAATCCTATGACATAGCTGGGTGGTAGAGAAACTTGATCGGAAAAACCCGTAACGTGACAGTATATTAAATAAAAATCAGGACGCACGAAAGTCGACGGTTTTCAAACAATCGTTAAGGATATTTAGAAGATACTAACGTTTGCATTGTGCCACGGATACAAAATCAATACTAGTGCAATTCGATAACATTTTCTATAAATTCCCATACACTGAGACTTTGCAAATTAACTTACTTGTAACAGATCCCTGGTAAGACTAAATTATTTCCAACATGCACAGAGTAATCTAAGAATCCTATTTGATTAGAGGCTTATGTCTCTAAGCGTAGAGAATTATAAGGTTAGTTGAATTGCCTAAACAACTATGACAACTAGATATTATTCAGCTACATAATGCTATGTTAGCTATGTGAGGTCCCAAAGGTTGCTGAATAATATAGTTTGACAGATAATCACATAGGGTACGTTTGCAAATAACCTTTATTATCCTATGATTAAACTTCAGAATGTTTGCGAAACAGCGACGGCATGAAATCTTAATGCTGGAACATTCATTGCGGATTGCCCTACGCTCTGGTGAGCTTAAAAAATTGAGATTTATAGCGATTATAATGGACTTCTATTGATTGTTTTTTGGGGTCGAGCAATATAAAGATGTTTTTATCTAAAAAATGCAAACTAATTTGTATTCAATAGTGACCATCGATTCGTAAAGGCAACGATCAGAAAGGAAACGTTACTGTTAGAATTCATATGATAAAAACGTTTATGGTGTAAAAAGCTGTACTAATGCAATTCAAGGCAACGAAGCACATAAACACCCCAACAACAGCAATATTGCGGAAACATTTTGTAAACGAGTTAAGGCATCCATTTGGTTTAAGTTTCGTCCCTTCTGTAATTTTGATCTGTCGTTTGATCTGGTGTTTCGCAATATAAACCGTATAATGGATTAAGTCAATGGGCACTAAACGCTGTTCTGTATATATCGGATAAGCGGCTTATGTCATTGCCCGTCCACTTTAATTTAGTTATTTTTTCATGGGCTGTCTAGATTAGGGCGAGTGTATCAGCCATGTCAACCAAAATGGATAGCAACGCAGTAAAGGTACCATTTGTCACGACTATAGGGTAATGTAATTGATAAACGCGTGCTCGATATTGAAGCTGAAGTAGTCCGTGTTTTCATTAAATTGAGCGCGACGTGATGTCGGAGCCCCACAATAAAAGCCCACTGCTGCTTGTATGAAGAGAGTGTAAACGCCGTAGGAAATCCTTCCGTAATAAACAACTAACGTAATTTATACCGAGTATCAGAACAAGCCCTGATATGTTTATGGGGGCGGTTTCTTTGCTATTTGTGCCCTTTAATACTGAAAAGACGTTGCAAAGTCGCAGCGACTTCAAAACTTGCTGCAACTCCTCTGCACTTCCCTCACAGTATTAATAACAAAAGCTACGCTCGCTATCACGACTCCTGCAAATGACATCGGATGTTTGCCAACTACAAGGATACAAATTAAAAGGATCTGCTTGCTAGCTGCGGTTAGGGTCGGTTACATAGAATAATTAAAGTAGGATGTTGGTAATTGAAATTTACCATCCCTTTTTCTTCTAATTTTCAAGGTTCGATGGTGTACGCTTTTAGGTAATTAGGTAACCAGAATCTATTACAATACGAGCTCCGCATCTGCTGAAGTAAAAACGCCCCTGCCAGAGAGAATAAAACACAGCAGCACTAAAGAAATAAGCTTAGAATATAACAGCGATACGACGCATTCAACTTGCCTTCTATTGGCAATGCTTTTAGGTTATTAAAGCTCATAACTATGAAGAGAACTCGCTTAGTGCGCATTTGTGTACGTAATATGTGCACAATAATGTCATCTCTTTTTGTAAACTGCCTTTGAAATATACTTTTTAATATAGAATTGCAGAAAAACCATACAGAAAATTACAACTACAATTTTCACATATGCTCAGTGGGCAACACATATGCATGTAGAAAAAAAACACAAAAGAAATTGGCTATGAATACTGAAAGAATCGTATGTTAGATAAGACCTTTAATTAAGAAAACGTTGTGCTTATAACAATTTTCTGAATAGCTAGATTAAACAAAGTCATTTACGAGATTATAACTAATTTTCGCATTCTGATTAATCGTACAAGATAGAAAATTCATGTACGAGCACAAACGACGCAGTTCTGGCTATTACATTGCGTGTGGAAACTACAGGAAGAAATAGTAAACATACTCGTAAGCTCAATCCGGTTGCAAATGAGGTTAAAATAGCTTCATTACAGTCACGTGCAGTAACCTTCTGGCAGGATTTAGAAACTACGGAACAGTTAAAAATGGGGGAAATGCTATAAAACAGTGATTTTTTTATTGCTTCCAATTATTTTTGAGAAACGGTATAAAATTAAGCGCAAAAGACATTTAAACGGAGTTTTTGATTGACGGAACTAGCAACAGACTTAATTCAACATTTTTCTCTAAGAACATTAATAAAGGAATTGATTCGCAAGTTATAATTAAATCGGAGCTAACCCACAGATTGTCATTGGCATTGACAGCTTTTTCATCCCACTGCTGGGCATCGGTCTCTTCTCTGCCACGTGTTCCTCCTCAGTGCTAAAGTAAAAACACAGATTGTAATAGAATGCAAATAATTTGCACACTATTCACAAAATCTTTAAAAATATTCCATGATTGCTAAAAGTCTCACCGCTCATTAGTTCCGAAATGCAAACATTTTCAACATTTCGAGTTATTATTAAAATGCCTTAAAATATTGCCAAATTGCCACAACCTTTAACAAATTCCAGGAATTCCGAAAACATCAAAATGCTCCTAACCATAGCACAATCCTTACAACAATTAGCGAAAACGACAATAATTCTATAAATTTACAAAAATAATTTTCATTCTTTTTAAATATAAGAATTTTCAAAAACTTCAATAATTCTCAAACAGTTCTAATGATGTTTACAATTACTAACTAATATCCACAATACCAATAACATTCATTACTGCAGTGAAAAATTCTGAATATCCCCCTAACTTTGACAGTTGCAAATAACTCCTAATATTTTCAACAAGTAATGCTGTATAAAATTACACACATTATAATTGCTGGATGATTTCCAAAATTGCAAAAGTTTGGGTAATTTTTAACACCTCAAAATAATTTCAAACAATTCCACAATTCCTAAAAGCTTTCTATCAATTTCGACAATTTCGAGTTTCCAAAACTTTTAATTGTCCAAATATCCACAATTCCCAGAAACTCCAACAAATTTTAAATAATTTAACTATTCCTACAACTCTTAAAGGACTTCCACCATTCTCAAACAAGTTTCCTGCATTGGCTATATAATTTCCACAATTCCCCAATGCTTTTCAGCAAGTCCCAAAACCCTAGTAGTTCGTATACATTTTTACAGGTAATACCCAGAATCTCTAAATAAGCGATTCCGAAAAATTCCAACAATTATCAAATAGTTCCAATAATGTTTACAATTACTAAATAATTTCAACAATACCAACAAAATTCATCACTACAGTTATGAATTCAGTATAGCCTAAAAACTTTCACAATATCCACATCGTTTCTAATATTTGCAACAAGCACTGCTCCATAAAATTACAAATATTATTGAATATCCACAATTCTCAGGAACTCTAACAAATATTAAATAATTTAACAATTGCTACACTATTAAAGGATTTCCACCATTCTCAAGCAAGTTACACATTTCCTGCATTATAATTACTCAATTCCAAAATTCTTTTCAGCAAGTTCCTAAACTCTAGTAGTTCGTATCAATTTCTACAGGTAATACTCAGAACCCATAAATAAGCAATGCCCGATGTCCAACAATTCTCAAATAGTTCCTATGATGTTTACATTTACTAAATTATATCAACTATCCCAACATAATTTATTTACTACAGTTATGAATTCAGAATAGCCTAAAAACAATTTCCACATATTTTCTAATATTTTCACAAGTAATGTTCTATAAAATTACAAACATTATGTAACAATTGCTACATAATTAGCAAACTTCCAAAACGTTTGGGTATTTGGTAAAACAATACAATAATTCCTAACAACTCCACAATTCCTAAAAACTTTTACAATTCTTAAATACTTTCCAAGTATATAAATTGCGACAATTTACAGTTTCCAAAAATGTTAATTATCCCTAAAATTGTTTGTTGCATATCCACAATACCCAGAAATTCTAACAAATTTTAAATAGTTTAACGATTCCTACAACTCGTAAAAGATTCCGATCATTCTCAAACAAGTTGCACAATTCCTGCATTAGCTATATAATTTCCACAATTCCAAAATTCTTTTCACCAAGTTCCACAACACTAGTAGTTAGTACTTTTACAGATAATTTTCTGAATCTCGAAATAAGCAATTCCTGAAAATTCCAACAATTCTAAAATAGTTTCAATGAATTTTACAATTACGCAAATATTCCCACAATACTAAAAAAAATCATACACATATGAATACAACCCCTCTTCGCCTCCGCGTTTCACAATTTCAAATATCTTCAATTAATTCGTAGTTCCCTCCCGATTCCAAGAAATCTTATTCTGCAAATTCGTACGAAAGAGAAAGAGATTTTGAATATGATGATTGAAAGAGAATTTACAAGGAAGTCGCCAATAAATTATTTGGCGCTGGGTTGTGATCAGCACTATCGGTAGTTCAACTAGCAGTGCATCGATTAAATGCGATTAACATACCAATTAACGCTTTTTTGTGTGTAGAGTGTGGTATAACAATACCACACATAATAGTTATGTCATATTCGCATGAAATTCTATTAGTAGCACTAATTGCCTATATTATTCATCTGTATATGTACGTAAATCTGTACGAAGCGTTTTAAAATAGTTTCCAATTGAAATTGGAAAGCCGAAAATTCTGCACAATTCCTAATTGTAGCAAGCAGCTGCGTCAAAGTTAAGCAGATGACGTCAAGATCTAGCAACCGTCGTCACCCCAGTGGGTTATTCGTATTCAGTAATTTTACCCGACAAGCTGTAATGTAAGATACCCATGTAAAATGAATTTATGACGTAGCATTTAATTCGCAAGGAAGAGGAAAATGAAGACGTGTGAAGTTTTTGTTTGTATAATATCAGGCGCTCTCCTTCCAGCTCGTTCATTAGCCCACCGGGTTGGAGATTAAACGCGAATACGTAAATTTTATCCGGGAGAGATGCTAAGGATAAAGGATATTTTGAATGCTCTTTAGCATTATATTGAAGGTATGCGAGGGCGGCGGTGAATTAAAATCCTTGAGGATGTCTCCCTCTAGAACGCTTTTAAATTCTTTTAAATTGTTTTGTAATAAAGGAAAAAACGTAAAGGAAATTAAGTATGAGATCAAGATGCCTTTATTAGCAGGCTCAAGTTCGAAAAACACGTAGCTGTAGATTTTCTTACAGAGTATTCGTTTCAAGACCCAATTTACCTTAAGGACTTGTATATGAATATATAATTAATTTTCTAAAAATATTCATCTTACTGTTTAGATTACAACTTTATAACAAAAAAAATGCAACAAAAAATATAAAGAAAACACTAAGGCTCATATTTAACTTTGGAATTCAAATAATATTTTCCATAAGTTCTAAAATATGAGTTCTCAGTACAACTTTTATGAGCAGCCTATTCAGCTTAAACTTAAAGGGGCAGAAACCATTTTAGAATGCATAACCAAAATTGACGCCAATCATATAACACTGTAAATTGAATAAAATGTTATAACAAGTAGCTGTGCATAGAGTTACTTTATAATAGGAATAAACACAAAGCATCCATTGAGGTCAGTAATTTTACTTCTGATTAGTCAAAATCTAAAGGGGAGCCTTAAACCTTCCTAAACCGAAAAAGTTTGTCATATTTGGCCATTTATCTGTATTTGATTTAAATCGGTACCGGTGACCATCATTTATATTAAGGTGTACAATTTTGTTTTAGAGAAAGTAGATTTATATTGTATAATAAAAAAAAATGACCATGGTATATATGGTATGGTAGTCGTATTATTATTGTTATGTACGAGGCCTGTTCAACTGAAACCCATCTTTGATAAACTTAGCCTTAAAAACAAATCCAAAAATTCAAATGACGTTTGTTAATGTTAGCAGTGTTTGTAAGCAACACATTAATAAGTTTCTGGCGTTTGAATTTTAAACTGACTTTTAAAACTTCGATTTTGAAATGGCGTTTGTTGTTGAAAATCTGTCCAAGTTTGATCAGCGTGCGGTCCTACAATGTTATGCGCTGAGGGTGTGCAGCCATTGCAGATTCATAAGCGAATGCAAGCAGTGTATGGAAATGCATGTACTGCGCACCCAACTGTGAAGTAATGGTGTTGAAAAGTTAAGAATGGAAAATAGGGGACTATGGATGAGCCGTGACCAGGTGCACGGTGTACTGCATTAACAGAAATATGTGTGCGTGGCCTTATTGGAGAAAATCGTCGAATTTCAATTAGAGAAATTTCAGAAACTGTTGGTGCGAGTATAGGATCTGTCCATAGTATTGTTCTGGGTTAGAACAAAGTTTGCTCGCAATGGATTCCTCGTTAGTTGTTGGTGACCAAACTTGGTGTCATTACTACATGCCATCCAGTAAGTGATCGTCGGTGCAGTGGAAACATTCAAGTTCACCACCACCGAAGAAGTTTAAAGCACAATCTTCTGCAGGCAGGAAAACTTACGCGTGGGGTCATTTTGCTGCAAGGCAATGCTGTGCCTCATGTTGCTAATGTGGTAAAAAAAATCTTCAGCGAAAGAAATTGAGGGTTTTAGAGTATCCACCGCCTTGCGATTTCCATATTTTTGGACCGCTGAGAAAAGCGTTAAAATGTTGGTATTTTGAGTCTGACGCCGAAGTACAGATAGCTGTGGAAGACTTCTTCAATCAGCAGTCACAAGAATTATATGAGCAGGGTATACGTCAGCTAGTAAAACAATGGGATAGGTGCCTTAACTGTGGCGGTAATTAGTTGTAATAAATTGTTGAATAAATTTTTTATACAGCAAAAATGGATTTCAATTAAATACACCTCGTAGATGAATTAGATATACAAGTTTGCTGATTAGGTATTAGCAGCAAATTAGCAGTGATTGAAATACAAATTTGTATAAGTTTTAGTAGCCTTATACTAAAGTTATTTTCAGCTCCCATTTGTAGTATGCCTTCGATTAAACTTCAGTCATCAACCAATTCTAATAGATTAACTTAGGATAGCAATTTAGTGTGTATCAAGTACGACAGACTCACCGCCCTTATGTTCAAAATTAAGCCCTTAATACCTTAAGAACTCGTGAAGCAAACTGAAGCCTAACTACTGAAAGTGGGATCCTAAGTCGAAACCAAATACTTAAGGCTTCTCGAATTTCTGATCTACGCTGCGGGCAAACAATACCTCGAATTGCTACGCTATTCGGAGGAATTTATCTTCGCTTTATAGAAACTTAAAAATGAGGAAATTGTTTTTATTCCGTACACCGTTACGAAACTGCTGAAATAGAATGTATGCGCAATATAAATCTAAATTTTCAATACAGAATGTACACAAGAATTTAATTCAAATCTATGCGGTATAAACTGGAACTCAGAAATATTGCCATCTTCGCATTTAGAATTTAGATACACGGAAAATAGGAAGAAAGTCACGTCTAAAGAATTCGTCAGCCGTAAGATTGTCTGCAGGGACTCGAGTGCATATATGAAAGTGCATATCGTTGTATGAAACAGTAAACTAAAATGCAAGCCGAAAGAGTTGGGCTTACCACTTCAAATAAAGCACGTCCTAGTTGTTTTATTTCAGCTGGTCGAGATAGATCCTCCTAGAAACAGCCGCTGAAACAAAGAATAATTTAGCTAGCGATATAAATTAACAGTCAATTTTCAGCAAGAATTTCCCCAAAAACATGATTTTAAAGGCTTAAAGCCATTTATCTCGCCTTAATAAGTACCGATTAAATAAAATAGGGAGATGACTAATGGTAAACAATTTATTATCTAATCTGTTAGTGAAACATAACTACTTTTAAACCGGCTCCAAATTAATTTTGATACAACCGACGTTGACGTTACAGCTCGCTTGTAACATGTTTAATTAATTTAGGACTTTCTCTGCGCAGTATTCACTATATCATACTGAATTCGATATTAACTCCTCCGAGTTAAACTCACAGTGACAGAATAGTTCAACCTAAATTTAATTGCTCCTTAAATTTACTGACGACGTGCTTCATTACAAAACCACCTACACGCCTACGAAACCAGCCGGGGGTACAATGTGTATACACAAATTTATCGTTGTCTACTGCTTTGTAGCATTCTCCACCAAACCCCAATTTTTTTATAAACGCCAAGGCGGTCATTTGGTCAGAGCTTAACCAGAATAATAAAAAACGTGCCCAGGGATTAGGGCACGTTGTTCATTTGCGATTTAACCCCGGTAGCGCCTGTTAAATTCTAAATACTGATGCGGGGATTTGATTCATAAATGACTTCGAGACCGCTGTTTTCCTCAGTTCTAAGTAATCGCGAAGGTCGTCAAGGCGTGCGTGAGCGAGCCAGTATGCGTGCTTTTCCAACCTGCGTGAGCGTGTCTGGATCGACCTTCTCCTACACATGTATAATAGATCGCCTTGCATTGCATGACCGACTCTCTTTCCAGCCCAGCCAGACTTGAGTTTCATGGCCAATTTACCACCGCCTATAGCATTTGGTGACAGAAAATTTATTGCCGATATTATGGGCCACTTTTTACTTAAACTATTTATGTTGAGGAAACTGCCGAATTATGAAAATGCAAGCATCCTTTTATCGAGTTATTTAAATATAACAGCCATATCTAGCTACTAAGAGTTACATTCCGATGGGCAACTATGCTCTAAATAAATATATATGGTTAAAATACGTTAATATCTTAATTTATGCTGAGAAACTAGCTGCATCAGTTAATTTTGTTTTTAATATTAAGCTCTGTTACCTCATTTTTGTAATGCTCCTAAGCTGGGAAGACCTAAAATCAATTGCTCATGCCGTTCAATTTGGTACCTCTACCTTCGTTATGAAGAGTTGCAGGAAAACCCATATTCTCCGCCTCTGACCTAGAAAGACTCAATATAACGCTTTGAAATTTTGGCACGTGTATCACTAACATATCCAGACAGTGTATTATGTCAAATTTCATTAATTTAACAAAATATTGCCATCTGTTCCTTCGTATGATGTAATTACAACATGGTGGCGTGAATTTAAATGTGGCGGATAGTCTAGTGAATGTAACAAATCAGAAAATCTTAAATGGATGGCGGTAAGGCTGGCCAGAGATAGCTGTAGCGTAATAAGGTCTTTCGCTTCTAACTACCTAAGACCTTCTGTACGTGGTGAAGAGCAATATTCCACTAGATACCAAACAGATTGCAATAGATCTAAACCAAAGAATCTCGATACAAATCCTCTTTTATATGAGAACGGTTGATAGTATTTGAACATCGCCTCGGAACGAACCCGAACGGCGACAGAGCTGAAGAGCAATCTGAGCCGGAAAAGGCAAAAAGGCCTAATTCCTTAAGAAAAGAAAGCAAAACTATATTAATTGGTCCCAGAATTCTTACACGTGAATAGAACCTAACAAGAACGAGATAAAGCATATGGCGAAACAAATACATGAGCATTGAGAGCAAAACAAAGATACACAAAGCAGCAGTACGACCTGTGCTAACTTACACAATAGAGACACGTGCTGAAACTACGAAAACAAAACAGAAGACAAGAGCAGCAGAAATGAAAACAATACGGGCCATAGCAGGAGTTACGTTACACGATAGGCAAACCAGCATAAGCAAGTGGTCCAAAGAAAGAAAACGGTAGTGGAATGGCCATAATGACAGAATGGAAGACGGAAAAGTAGCCAAAATATGCAAAACGAAGATCCCACCTGGGAGGAAACCACCTAAAAGATGGAAGGAGAGCTGGGCTTCATCATCTGTGGAATGAACAGGAGCAATCCTATAAGAAAAAGAAGAAGAAGAAGAACGATTGGGTCTTAATATAGTGATAGATCCCTACAAATTCACTGAACGTTTTGTTAGGATAGATGAGCCCTGGCTCGACCATTATGATCCAGAAATCAAACAGCAAACCATGAAATGGAAGCATTCTGTTTCTCCACTGCTGCGGAAATTCAAAGTTCTGCTGTATGCGGAGGAAATCAAAATGTCAATTTCTAGCAATACAAAGCGATTTTATTTTGCTTGCTGGTTACTTACATTGCGAAGCCACTATTACAGGGTAGTATTAGGCAAATTCATTTGGAAATTTTCCAGATACTATCAAGATAATGCGAAGGAGCAATTTAGTCAGTTACTAACTGGCAACGTTGAGATACTAGAAATCATCGTCAGAACGACTATCGATCAATCCGAACGGGCATACTAGGTAGATCTCACAGTGTTTGTTGGGTCGGTTAGAGGGTTAGCCGTTACAAAAGTCATCTTGGACAAAGTCATTGGTAACAGTAATAATTTTACATGGTATTATAAGGGGGTCTCTACTGCTGCAGATATACGTATATGAGCTGAATGGATTCCTTGCATACATTTCAAACTTAAGTTTACCAATTTCAAAACATAATTTTTATTCATTATCTACACATTTCAAATGCTATATTGTTGATAGCACAAATATTGTAAAATTGGGTATTAGAAGCTGATACGAAATCACATTTGAGAATGCGCCAATTCGCTGACGTTAAAGGACACACAAAGCTGATGCTAGTGATGAAGTGCTGTTAAAGCATGTCTTTCCGCGCAGCTGCATTAGTTTGGTTTCCAAATTAAAAGCACTTCAGGCGCAAATGTGGATGTAGATCAAACGTGTTTTTACACATGACAATAACATATTAAGCTATAGAAGCAAGACCTTTGCATTTAATTATTGGGGAAAGCATTTAGCTATTAGGCTTCATCGCAATAATCGTTTCTTTATTGTCGTTTTATTGGTTAATGTTGTATCACACTTTTCCAATACATGGTCTAGTTATTCTTGTATGATAGGTTAACTTGATTGAATATAGAATGGAAAAGATGCTTCTTTTGGAATTTAATATACCTAATACAGGCTTCTTGTTTACTTCGTTAAAATGCATGCTAATTAATTAGTAAATATAATGCTATTAACAATTTAAAAAAATATTGATTTCCCTGTTAATGTGTATTTCAACGTGCCATTACGTCGTTATGATATATAATAGAAAGTATACAACACCGCAATACGCGTCCAACAATTAAATCAAATAAAAATCTGCTGAAAATAGTATGTTTATTTATTACCTGAACTACATTTACCTCTTGTCTTACAGGGATAATGATCGTTGTTTCTCCTCTGATTTAATATGATTTTCGACCAGTTTGTTCATGTATGTTTGTATTCAAACTGTTCTGCATTTCTTTATGAATAAAAATATCCTATAGCTACAACAAAGGCGAAATATCAAATATAGGATCGCATGTATTGGGATCTCCAAGAGCAAGCGACTACCGGATGGAATTCAAAATTATCAGTAGCACTTTTCCATTGCACAATCTAAAATCCTCTCGTTTGTGCTATACATCTTTGAGCTAGTTGCAACCGCTTCAAGGATATTGCTCAAGTAAAATACAGTATAGTTATATAATATTTCAGAATGTAACTAATACAATTATACCATATCTTACAGTGGTGTGAAAAAGTTCCGCATCACCCAAGACAATAATTATTTCTTGGCTTTTAGTTACATTTTTGGCATAATTACCAAAAAGTACTTTTAAATATTTGATTTTAATGACTATGTCAACAACTTATCTTTGAATTAGGTACTTATAACTCCATAGAAAACAATTAAGGCAAGTTCTTTTCGAAAATCGATAATCAGTTATTCGCGCATTTTCCAATGGGATCATTAAAATGCATTTAACATGAAATTTAAAAGCATCTGGACTTAGGGGTTGCAAAAGCCGGAAGAATCCCCTCCTATCACAAAAACAAAGGATCCACCGCTTGAAACGGGAAAGGATCATCGCCATTGGGCCCCAGAACAATGGCCGAAGATACTATTTACTTAAGAATCTACCTTTAGCATTAACAGGCATGCTATGCATTTCCTGGAGAATAATTTTCACGATAGTGTAATCTGCCCACAATTAAACATCTAACCTCTATCATAATATGGGGCTGCATATCTACTGAAAGTGTTGGTAGACTGCGTGGTGTATCTGGCATGATGAATGCAACCAACTAGATTGATGTCCCTTAGGAGAAGTAGCTGCCTAGTAGAAAAGAGTTACTTCCTGACAAAACCTTTCTCTCTCAAGATGATAAGGCTTCTTGCCACAGAGCAAAGGATGATCTTAGATGTCGACCAATAAAGTTAAAAGAATTAGACTGGCCAGCACAATAGCGGGACCTAAATCCTATAGAAAACTTAAGGCATAGAAATTCTAACATTATCTCAAAAAAGACCCACAAAAAAGTAGAATTAATCGAATCCCTAATTGATGCCTGGTATCGCTGCATTACGAAGGAAGAATATCAAAAACTGGCGAATTCTAGGTGAAGTCTAGTCTAGTGTTAGTTGTTAAAAACAAATGGAGGGCGGGAGCTAAGTTTTAAAGCCGATTTTTACGTTTTTTTCGACGTTTCGGCATTCCCTGCGTCCCATTCGGGGATGTTAGAACCTTATGCTTATGCGAACAGATTGAGCTCGCGACTGACCCGCTGCGATGACGTGGACACGTGCTGAACGTCGATTCGTGTTTCGACTTTGGACGCCCCTGGCGGCCGAACTGTCGATCGCAAAATTTTCCGGGTGCCATCTTTTTTCCACAAACTTGTTATTATCAATTATCTGTCATTTTTTGGATGAATATTTTTTTATGAAACTCAAGGCTCAGACGCAGAATTAAAACACCTTTCAAATAAGGTGTCACTCTACCTCCATTGCTATTAGAAAAATATTTCAAAATGGCGCCTAGCCGCAATTTTGAAAGCTATAGAATTTAGATAGGGGCTATAGATTAGGGCTAAAAGATAGTATTTAGCCTCCCATTCAAGCATACAAAATTTTGTGGAGAAATATCAAGTCGTTCAAAAGTTAGTAGAGGGGAGGACATTTTACCACCGCACTGTATAATGTTCAAATTTTCTGTTGTTGAATAAATTTTATATATCGAATTGCTTCGGGTTTCTTGTGGATCAACATTTGGGATATTATTATTACTAGTATCGTATTTAAGTATCTGTATTATATTTCCAATGATAAAATGAAAAATATATAAAAAAATGGGTTTAAACTGCAATTTATCTTATTTGTGCAACTGATGCAGAACTTTTTCATACCACTGTATATACTAAGAGGTATTTCAGAAGCATTCATTTCCAATTCAGATCTCTGAGTTTCTTCGATTTTAAAATATTATATTTTCAAATTTAACTTTTTTCCACTGTATTGTCTGTAAAATTTGTGCGGATTTAATTCATTTACATTAATAATTAAGACAAAAATTCTAATAATTCTTATCTGAAAAAAATATCAATACTACTGAAAAAAACAAATTTATTACACACTGTATCTCTAAGAATGCTTTGCTAGTTGTGGGAAGCGAAAACTACTGTGTCTGGAGAAGGGTAGAAATTACTTCAAGTCGGGAAAATAAAACATTTACCAAAAAAAATTATGGTACACGAAATCATAATGTCTCAAAACATACAAAAATGCATTCATTTTAAAACTACTTCAAATAGTATTATCAGAAAGACCATCAATTAATTTATGAAAGCGTTCTATTTACCCGAAACAGAGCTTAGGAGAGGTTTATATACTCACAAAAGGAAGGCGCAAAAGAGAAACAAATTTTACGGGGTGTTCAACCATGACGAGGGATTTTGCGAAAACGGTAACAGCAGACGAGATCGAAATGAGCAGGTGATTTGAGTTGTAAAACAGTGTTTCAATGGTATAATATGAAAGAAACATATCGCAAGAGTCGACATGACTTCATCTAGACCCAAATATCTCTCGTATAACCATTAGCACCCGCAAATTTGACTTTCATGGACCATTCGGAGGGTAGAAGTGTTCATGGTTATCGCATAAACGCTGATAGCTTTCGCAGGACGAATATTAACGAGGCCTTTTTTATTCAAGGAATCCTTAAAGCGATTAGCACCGCTCACCCTCTATTGTTCTTGATGAATTGTAGGCATTTTGCTTTTAACGCCAGGTTTAAATGTTTAAGTTTTCCATCAAGCTCTACCTCGCTGTTGCGGTCGCAGCCATTTCCGGCTCGCAGTTCCGGAATTTGTAATCTCGGAGCTTTTATGAGGCGCATCTTATGATGCCGGATTCCACCGTTGGTGAATCATGTCATGTATTTGCTAATGCAATTGCGCTAATGCGATGTCTATGTTGCATTAATGTTCTTAATTTATAGGTGTTCGGACAAAAACACGAGAGTTAATGTTATTAGCTGGGCTGAAATTGGACAGCCAACAGCAGATCGCTGTTTCCATGTTTCCGAGGATTCCCCGAGCTTTAACCGCATTTATTCAGGACTATAATTCACATGAAAATATCAAATGATAATGAGGATGTATCGTAAATAGTCCGAAATTATAACACGATTTTCCATAGATTTGGCGTTGGGGAAAACTTTTTCCTATAAAATGAAATGAATTAAGCCTCATTCCGGCAGAATAAATTGAAGAGGTATAATCCGAACGGGGTGTTTTATTAGGCCTACAAGCGTACTCTCAAATTACGATAGTCTAGTGAATGAGTTTGCATGATTCGCGAGATCGGCATTATCATTTAGCTTCTAAAGAGTCGGAACACATTTTACACAACAGCCCCTTTGTTCCGGGCCGTTTTCGATTAAGTTCTCATTAAAACGACTGGTGTATGGAGAATAGCATAATCAATCTTGCAATGAATACCTAGAGCAAACGTCGGGTTTCTCTCTGCTTGAAAATTAAGTTCACGCAGAGTGTTCTAAAGTTGCCTTCATGCTAGACCTATCAGACCCGGATATGTCTCTCTCAAAGCGTGATTGATGAAAGACACACCTGTTTTATGAAGCCATCAATGTCCAGATCACTTAGATTCTGGATATGAACTCGCAGCTATATTGATCGCTCCCGTGTCAAAAATGTAGGTGAGAAAGGAAACTTTTTATTCTTGGCAAACGAGTCAGACTTCAATGATTCGATTCCAATTAAAAAGTTTGCTTGGGTAAGTTATAACACTGAAAACAAACTTGTTTGACTATTGATCCAAGGAAATCTAACAATTTGGTTACACTAGAAATCGCAGATAAAGTACATAAGGAATTGAACGTCATCAGTTAGTACCTGAGAACAAAGAGCTTCGCTTGCATTTTCATTTTTAAACATCATTAATATAAGGCTTGTTCAACTGAAACCCATCTTTGATCAACTTAGTCAAATGCAATAATTCAAAAGACGATGTTAGTAGTGTTTGTAAAAAACAAATTAATAAGTTTCTGCCGTTTGAATTTGATTCTGACTTTTAAAATTTCGATTTTCAAATGGCGCTTGTTGTTGAAAATCCGTCCAAGTTTGATTAGCGTGCGGCCTGACTATTTTTATGCGCCGAGGGTGTGTACCCATTGCAGATTTGTACCCGAATGCAAGCACTGTATGGAAATGCGTGCATTGCGTACCCAACTGTGAAAGAATGGTGCGGAAAATTTATGAATGGAACTGTGGATGAGCCGCGACTAGGTGCCCGGTGTACTGTATTAACAGAAAACAATATGGCACGTGTGCAAGGCCTTATTAGTAAAGAAATTGTTGGTGCGAGTGTAGGATCTGTCCATAGTACGGTTCGTAATCTGGATTACAGCAAAGTTTATTCGCAATAGATTCCTCGTCCTTTGCAATGCAATGCAAATCTATACCATCAAACAGGAAAACCTACGCGTGGGGTCATTTTGCTGCACGACAATGCTAGGCCTCATGTTGCTAATGTGGTAAAAGAAAAACTTCAACATAAGAAATGGAGGGTTTTAGAGCATCTACCCTATAGCCCGGGTCTATCGCCTTGCAATTTCCATATTTTTGGACCTCCGAAAAAGGCGTCAGCATTTTGAGTCTGACGCAGAAGTACAGATAGCTGTGGAAGACTTCTTCAATCAGCAGCCATAAGAATTCTATGAGCAGGAACTAAAACAATGGGATAGGTGCCTTAACTTTGGCGGAAATTAATTCATCATCATCATCATCATCATCTTCATCATCATCTGACATGGAACTGACTCATGCCAGTAGGTGGAAAGGAATTTTTGGGATAGAATGGGGTGTTGCACCGCATTAGTATGCCTGCAATGCATACCGCAAGACACCGCTGGTGCAACACCAGGTAGTAAGTAAGCTACGCATCAATGGGATTTTGAGTACGTAACCGGGACCGTTATGCGATTATGCATTTGGACCTAATAAACTTTGGTATCAAAGTTTCACATTGTTCGTATCTCTTATCTATCTATTGTTCTAAGGCTAAGGTAACAGATTCCACCTATCTTTGTTTCCTAATAACTAATAACTTAATATTAACCCCAAATCGTACTATTTCACTTAATTTTAATGTCGACTCTCGATTCTTCTTCCTTCTTTTCCATCCTTCTCCTCTGCAGTTGTCGGCTAGAAGTCGATCGTTTTCTTTCCCACTGGTACTTGTTTCGTTCCTTCTCCTTTGTTTTCCCCTTCCTCACCCTCTTACTGTTTCCTCTTCTTCGTTATCCTGTTCTTCTTCAGTCGATTCTTGATCGGATTCTTCAATCAGTGCGTATACTCTTCTTACTTCTCTTCGGATATCCTCTTTTTTTCGTGACCAGTCCTCCCATGTCTCTTTAGGCATGCCGGTGTTTTGGATGTCCCTCTCCAATGATGTATTCCACGTGTGGTATGGTCTTCCGATCTTTTTTTCTTCTGTTTGCATGGCATAAGCTTGCTGTAGAGGATGGTTGGCAGGTCTTCTTAGAATATGTGCCCAGTATTGAATTCTTGATGTAGTGAGCCGTTTCGTTATTGTTTTCCCTTCTAGAATTCCTTGTGCCGTCGAAGTGTTTTCTTCCCCCGTCGTTAGTTCTTTTCCATACTTCTTAGTGCCATTCTGTTGGCTTTCGTGATTTTCAATCCGTATAAAGCAGTTGTAGCTATGCTGGAATTGTATACTATCTTCTTTATTCCGTTTAGTAGTTTAAGTTATTATAATAAAATGTTTAATAAAATAAAATAAAATAAAATACGATTAAATAAATAAAATTAGATTAAATGAGATTAACGTTTACAATTCATTTATTACGTTAAGAGGTTACAATTGCCGACCACAGTGCGAATTTATGAACACTATCTGATTCACAATGAAATGCAGTAGTTTTACACGCAATGTAAATCCAAAATCAAATTTTACTTAATTACATGATTCCAAAATCGACTTATTTACTACTTTTCTGCTTATTAACTACACAACACTGCGAATTTTGAGACACTGTCTGATTCACAATGAAATACAGTAGAAAATTTTACTATCTTGCATGCGTTCAAAATCGACTTATGTATTAAAAGTACCCCTTACTTTTCTTGGGAATTTGGCCCTAGTCGGATAGTATTATCCTCGACTGAAATGTATGGTCTTATTCCAAGAATTCGGTTTTTTGTTGAGACAGCTTATTTGTCTGGCAGCCCGCTTCTATTTCCGTCCCGCAAGGGTTTATACTTGCTGTCTACCCCTGTTCTATTTTCCAAGAACTGTCCCTGAAGCCTATCCTCTTGTACTAAACATGCACTTGTTACAAGATCCCCCGTTTTGATTTCCCTGTCCTGCTTATCCACCTATGTGTTCCTACCCTGTGCTTATATATATATATATATACACATATTAGATCTGGCTGGGCTACAATAATAGACTACTACTACTACACTACTTGATCTCTTAGCTTTTCTCTACTTCTCTCCCTCGTTCTTGCTGTTTTTCAGCTCTTTTCTTGTAGACCGCTAACCTTTCACCTTTGATCGGTCAGCCGATAGAGCAGCTTGATTGTTCATACACCCTCACTTCACTCACTTGGTAATTTCCACACAGAAATAATTCTTAAGCACGTCTCGCTAAGCAATTTTGCCCGCGAGAGCCCAAAAGCACGCCCGTTCCCTCGCTCATCGCAAACGGAACCCTCGCCTTAACTTTGGGGGAAATTGAATAAATTTTTTATAAAGCAAAGGTGAGTTTCAATTGAACACACCTCGTAGTTGTAGGTTTTTACCACTGACATCTCTAATTTGTATTTTATTGAAATATTATGTTAGCATAACCTATTCGGTCCATACAGACAAATGCAATTATCATTAAAATTATTTGTTTCAGAAAAACTTCACATAACTATTTATCCTTTTTTCCTGCACATTCCTGCAGATTTTTTAGATAACTCATAAGCATCAATGATACTTTAACGCATTACTGAATATTACTATCTTTAAAATGTAGTTTATGTGCATACAATTTTAAGTTTTCTACAAACCATGCCCAGCTACTATTCGAGGTCTGGCAATTTAATTCCCAGACTGGTACAATAAAATTAAACTCAATTTACGCAACAAAAAAATATTTAATAGTAATATCCATTTAATTTAATAGACCAATTGCAACGTTCTAAAAGTTTATGAAAATAGTCGGCAAAGGCGTCTGAAGAAATTACTTCCAATTTGGCAGTTACATTTTTCTTAAAATGTTCTGTGTCCTGAAATCCTTTCCCTCTGTAAACACTTTCCACTTTAGGAAAAAAGAAAAAGTCTGTTGGTGTCAAATCAGGTGAATAGGATGCTTGATATCATCAACACCGCGTTTCATAACTTAAGAATCAGTGCAGAATGAGAAGGTGCATTGCTATGCAACCAGAACAAACTACCTGTTTGCTGCAAATTTTGGCCACACTCAATTTGTATTTACTTCAAAGTTACTTGGTTTAGCGCAACATAATTTATATAACATTTTATTTGATTAGGCTTAAAATAAACCTCCCTTATCGAAACACCGAGTGATCAAAGAATAGGTGCCGTTAATTTGCCTCTTAGGAAATACATCTAAAATAAGTTTGTGGTCAAATTCCTACCTAAATATTAAGGTATAACAAATTTGTGTTCAATCACTTTTGGTTTATTATGAGGCCATACAGGTATTTCGAAATACGTGTTCAGAATAATTTTTAAACCATGTCGAGTTTTTGGTCTGCTTATTGTAGCTAAAAACATTAAGGGGTTGCCTAAAATTTTGTCGATGAAACACCGCTTGTAATTTTAATTTACACTTAATCTAAACTGTTTAAAATCAATCAATTCATATAATCTGTCGTTGCCACGGCATCAGTTTTTACAAAAAGAGTTAAAAATCAATAAGAAAATCAAGTATTTATATACAAAATATATCAATGTAGCGAAGTAAATGTTCAAAGTTCATTACTATTTTTCGAAAAACAACGTTTTAAAGAGCCACAACAACCAAAACTATCGTAACAATCATAAATTCGTATATAGAAAAATCTTGCTTAAGGTCATTATATAAGGGACCTCGATGGGACAGTGCAAACAAGCGCTGTCAGTAGAGGTGCCAGTGAAATGCGGTCCGATCGGCAGCGATATCGGACACCGGCTGAGGCGATGACCGTATTTCACTTATTTAAGTTTAGGGTGCATGTTGCATGAATGTTCAGTGTGTAAAAGACGCCTGCAACCCCTTGAAGTAATGCGAAAGCGGTTGGGGGGGGGGTGTGAATGAGGAAAAAAATGGTTATTCTACAAAAATAGTTACACAATAATAATTTTTTATACGTCAGTTTATTCATACGAACTTCCTGAAAAACCCTTATATAATTAATATTAGTAGGATCCATATTTTTCCCAAATTGTATATAAATTGTTTGTATCTAAAACAATACTATTTCTCAAAAATAAGCACATATACAAGGGTGATTCTAAATATGTGCAAGAAACTGTTAATCATGTATAGCTGAAGTTATATAAGCCCTAAATCACTGAATACATTTTATTTTCATATTCGGCGTCGTTACAGATATATGGAACTTCAAAGTCTTTTTACATCAAGTCACTAAAATGTAAATGACTCTTTCGTGTCTTATCCGATTGTGATAAATTGTGTTGTTTTGGAAAACCAAGCTTAATATGCCATTGAGTTGAGCTGAGTATGAAAAGTGGTTGAAATCTGCCTCAGAAGTAAAATGTTGGTGTAAAAATGTGTAAATCTTGAAAACGAGATGGTTAACCTAAGGTTTGTTTGCAGGTTCTAAACTAGTATTCTGTTTTGAGAAAAATTGGTCTTAACCATTTTTTCAAAAAATTTAATATTCAAAGAATTATCTAACAAAGTTTGGAATACAAATATCAATTTGAATACGATTAAAGAGTACAGCTGATAAGTTTTTAATTATTTGAGGTTAGGGATGTGCAGCTAATAAAAATCTTCGTAGAAATAAAAAATATTATATTTCGTGTCCCATGGGACCTTCTTCAGAATAAAATAATGTAATTCTTTAAGAATTAAAGCAAGATTCCTGTAATATAAGAAAATACAATAAATATATTAAGTAAAGTGAAAATATAAGATTTCTGAATATTAATAACTTACCATAATGTAAGAACTCAAAATGTATTCAAAATAAGTGAGGTGGAATTAGACACACCTCATTATTTTAGTTATTTATAATCCATTTAGGAATAAATATCAATAAGCAAATTTTACAAAATTCGTCACATGCCGTTACGATGTAGAAATAAAAATGGCGTATAACAAAAGGGGAAGATAACGCATGCGTTGTATGACTATATACATTTCAACTTAAAAATGATGTACAGGATACTCTTCAATAAAAGTTTAATATTCTATAAATTACAAAACAAAGAAACTTTAAAGTGATTTTAATTAATTAAAAAAGTTTATGGTATACGAGCCCAGTCGCATATGAATTGGACCAAAAGAAATATGCAACACAATTTTATTTTTATGAATTAAAATTTATTTAATTATTACAACTTCAACAGAGACAATTAAGCTTATTTGATAATATGTGGTTTTACCAATTAATCAACTATATCGAATACTTATATTAACTATAATAATTATTTAATAAACAAAAAGGAGAAGTTACGTCTGGCGCATAATAATAATTGGACCAAACATTTTCGACCAATTAGTTACAGTTACCACTGTGTGCAGTCACCTTTTCGTTTTAAAACAGCATCAATTCTCTTTGACATGGTGCTTACTAATGTTTTGCAGTACTCTGGTTGAAAGTTATTCCAAATTTCCTGAATTTTATTCTTTAATTCAGGAATGGTGCGAACTGGTGTGGTTCGAAGTGCTTTTTTCATTTGATGCCAAAGAGTCTCGATAGGGGATAGATCGGGGCTACTTGAAGGCCATTTTAAAACAGGAATATTCATTTCCTGCAACCATGATGTTACGGATTTAGCCGTA
>JABXWE010103463.1:0-14837 GCA_014611495.1 Limonius californicus | reverse complement strand
TAATTTGTAAAACCGAAATTGTTTCGCCAACAACGTCACGCTTGCAACACTAATTATCCTAATTTTTTGTTAATAACTCGGTTATAAATTAAAATTTGAACTTTCTTTTAACGGCGCAAATGGGCGCATACAGGGCGCATACGGGGCGCAAAATATTTACAAAAAATAATTTGTAAAACCGAAATTGTTTTGCAAACGTCACGCTTGCAACGCTAATTATCCTAATTTTTTGTTAATAACTCGGTTATAAATTAAAATTTGAACCTGCTTTCAACGGCGCAAATGGGCGCATACAGGGCGCATACGGGGCGCAAAATATTTACAAAAAATAATTTGTAAAACCGAAATTGTTTTGCCAACAACGTCACGCTTGCAACACTAATTATCCTAATTTTTTGTTAATAACTCGGTTATAAATTAAAATTTGAACTTGCTTTTAACGGCGCAAATGGGCGCATACAGGGCGCATACGGGGCGCAAAATATTTACAAAAAATAATTTGTAAAACCGAAATTGTTTTGCCAACAACGTCACGCTTGCAACACTAATTAACCTAATTTTTTGTTAATAACTCGGTTATAAATTAAAATTTGAACTTGCTTTTAACGGCGCAAATGGGCGCATACAGGGCGCATACGGGGCGCAAAATATTTACAAAAAATAATTTGTAAAACCGAAATTGTTTTCCCAACAACGTCACGCTTGCAACACTAATTATCCTAATTTTTTGTTAATAACTCGGTTATAAATTAAAATTTGAACTTGCTTTTAACGGCGCAAATGGGCGCATACAGGGCGCATACGGGGCGCAAAATATTTACAAAAAATAATTTGTAAAACCGAAATTGTTTTGCCAACGTCACGCTTGCAACACTAATTATCCTAATTTTTTGTTAATAACTCGGTTATAAATTAAAATTTGAACTTGCTTTTAACGGCGCAAATGGGCGCATACAGGGCGCATACGGGGCGCAAAATATTTACAAAAAGTAATTTGTAAAACCGAAATTGTTTTGCCAACAACGTCACGCTTGCAACACTAATTATCCTAATTTTTTGTTAACAACTCTGTTAAAAATTAAAATTTAAACTAATATTTACCAAAATAATTTGTAAAATCCGAAATTTTTCCACCAGCTTCACTCTTGAAACATTAATTATCCTAATTTTTTGTTAATAATCTGATTACAAATTAAAATTTGAACTTGGTTTTAACGGCGTAAGCGGGCGCAAATAGGGCGCAAAGTATTTACAGAAAAAAAAATATAAAATCCGAAATTATTTCGCCAACTTCACGTTTGTAACACTAATTATCCTAATTTTTTGTTAATAATTCGGTTACAAATTAAAATTTGAACTTTGTTTTAACGGCACAAATAGGGCGCATATAGGGTGCAAAACATTTACAAAAAATACAATTTATAAAATCCGAAATTGTTTCGCCAACTTCGCGCTTGCAACACTAAATACATACCTATCTTAATTTTTTGTTAATAATTTGGTTGCCAACTAAAATTTAAACTTGGTTTTAATGGCGCAAATGGGCGCAAATAGGGCGCAAAATATATACAAAAATCGAAATTGTTTCCCAACTTTATGCTTGCAACACTAATTATCCTAATTTTTTGTTAATAACTCGGTTAAAAATTAAATGTGTGCATACGGGCGCAAAATATTTAGAAAAAATAATTTACAAAATCCGAAAACGTCACGCTTACGACACTAATTATCCTAATTTTAAACTGCGTAAATGGGCATATACAGAGCGCCAAATAGTGCCAAAAAAATTTCAAAAATCCGCAATTGTTTCGCCAGTTTTTTCATTATAACTTGGTAACGAATAAAAATTTGAAATTGGTTTCGATTGCGCAAATAGGCACAAATAGGGCGCAAAACGTTCACAAACAAAAAAAAATTATATTTAGAAATTGTTTCGCCAGCGTGAAGTTGGCGAAACATTTAGATTTTTCTTAATAACTCGGAAAGGATTTAATATACGACATTATTTTTAGAGCGCAAATGAGCGCAAATAGGGAGCAAATGGGCGCAAATGGGCGCAAATAAGGAGCAAATAGGCGCACATACGGCGCAAATGGGCGCAAATAGGGCGCAAATAGGGCGCAAATAGGGCGCAAAAAGGGCGCAAAATATTTACATCTATTTTAGAATTTGCGCTGAAGGTTGTTTCGCCAAGATCACGGACCTCTCTTGCAAATAGTCAAATACAAGGAACAAAAAAAAAATAAAAATGAAATTAGAATAGAACTGGAAAGCCCTGTTTGTGTATATATACCTACTAGACGCTTTGAAAGTTTTAAAATATCTATATGTAAAGGGAATTCTTGATAGTCGGAATTTGTTTTAGATATGTAGTCTCAAAATCGGAAAACAATGGCATGAAACAAACTTTACTTCAAATTGAAAGGAACAAACAGCTTTACAAAACATTGAAAACAAACAAGAAAGATATTTAAGTAATGTAACAAAGGCAGCGGTCATCGATTGTTTATATGTTGTAATGATAAGGATAACGACGTTATCTATTAATTCGCAGGGAAAAGAAATGAAGCGGCGAAGATTCAAGGAAACGCAGTATCTAGACAGGAAAAGTGTAGGGAAATTTTGAAAAAAACGATTATTAAAAAATAGATTGTTATACAACTGATTCTTAGGTACCATTACGTGTACGCTATAATATCGATTAATCCCACTTCATTCCGGAAAAAAATGCCAGGCGAGCTGGGAGTGCGTAGAAGTTGCAACCATTGGGTTAATGGTTCAACAACACTTCTCTGGAAGTTTGTAGCAGGTAAATGAAAAATACACGGTGTAGTAGATGGAGGTGTTTTGGTGTGACGTAACACCACCAGCGCGTGTCGGCGCTTTGTTAGGAAATACAGCCATTCTTTTCCACATCACCCCATCTCTCTCGCCAACATATTGATCTGTGATAAGAGTCTTCCCTCCTTGTCTAGTGGATGTCCATGCTTGTCCATCGAAAGCAACCAGCAGATTCGAACGGGATTTCGCGGAGAGAGGTTGTCTGGGCGCCATATTTGCAAAGAAACGCACTGAACTTTTTAGCGGGGGTGGCTGGTTGCGGTTTCGGCGGACGAAATGTGCGTTTTGTTGTGCTATTTCTAATCTCCTGGCGTTTTTATTTTCTTCTAACGCAATGAATTCCATGTGAAAGTGTGGTGGTTTTACGTGCATGCACAGGTTTTGTGAACCTGCTTCGTTTTAAGTGGATACCAACCTGTTTTTACCTGGAAGGTAAGCGGAAGTTTCAGTTACAAAATACATTTTTTCTATTACTGTTTTTTAATAAGTATTATTATGTTCTGTTCTAAGACTTATTGTGGCACGAAGCGGTTTTTCATAGACGGCGAACCCACGCTTGAAAGAATTGGGCGAATTAAATGCAGATAAGATTCTATTCGATTAGATATTCGTGTTGGTTATGAAAAATTTGGCCCTGTATAAGTATTAAAAAATTCTGTTGGGCTTTGCATAATTGGATATGATGTTAAATTCAAGCTAGGTCATTTACATTTTCAGATTTACTGTTAGGTGTAGCTTAAAAATAATTTGTAAGTGTAGATACTGTTGATGTCATTTTTAAGCAAATTTTGAGTTTCTCCAGTTCGTCCTGAATGACCTTTGCGAAAATATATTCTGAACTGTACTTACACATGTAGTTTTGGAAAGCTAATAAGCAAAGCTTAATTTCCAGTTAAGAAAAATGTACAACCGAGTGTGTAAAGTGGTTGAAATTTGACCCAGAAGAAAAAACAATTTGGTGTAAAAATTTGTAAATATTGCAATTTCTCTTCGAAAGGCTGTCAAAGAACTCTAAACATTAAATTTTCCAAAATAATTGTAAAGATCTTTCTTTAAGAAAACATAATACTAGTTCAGAAGCTGCAAAAAAACCTTAGGCTAACAATCTCGTTTTCAAATATACCCTAATTTACAAATGTTTACTTCTGGGACAGATTTCATCCATTTTTTACACCCAATGGTACATGTTTCTCTATTGGAAATTAAGCTTGGATTGTTAGCTTTCCAATACAATAAAATTTATAACAATTGGACCAGAAATAAAAAAGTTATATACATTTTAGTCAATTAATGGACAAAAAATTACTAGATGATTTAAGGGTTAAATAACTTTAAGCATTGTATCGTTTATATTTAGAATCGCCCTGTATAATTAAGAATGTAGATGGCAGTGGGTTGTAAATAAATATTTTAACTTTTATTGAACCTCTTGTAGGCCATCTTACGCATCAAAACAAAATGCATTTTGAAAATGAACAATCGTAATATCAATATCTCGATTTCAATTAATTAAATTCTTTGAGAACTTTGACACAGTTTAAGAAGTCAGCAAAATTCAAGCAAAACTAAATAAGACAGGGACGGACTAAGAATTTTTATAATGGATAGGGAATAACTCGAAATTATGCAAAAAGAATTTTAAGAATAATTGTGTAAAACTATATCTATCACTAAATTTATTTTACATCTTATTTGGAAATTTTGAAAACTTCCATTAAGATTACACACTTATTTATTAAATGGTTTTTAAAGTTATTTTGAAAAACTATAAAACAGGCAGTATTTGGCTTAAATCGCCGAATACAGCTGAAACAGGAAGGCGGTTGTTTTGTTTAGTTAATCTTACCAGAGCTTCCAAATTTAAATAAATAATATTAAGTTAAACAGAAATATTAAGCGAAAAATTATTTTCACAAATTGAAAACAGTATTTTCGTAAATCAATACCTTCTATGTCTGAACGTGAGATGGCGCTGATTCGCATGTTGTCTCAAGAGGGAATGGAAATGTTAGATAACACACGAATCCATATATACATACTGCTCAATCATACAGATTTTTTTAAAAATTCTAGAGAATTGTTAAATATTGGCAAATTTTGAACAGGGTTTATCTGAGTCTTGGTTTTGCCTTTTCTTCCCAAACGCGATGTGCCATATTACGCCAGACTGGTATGTTGAGCCATGGGGGTATAATTTGACTTAAATAAAACAATAGCAACCCGTAGCCCTCCCACTGGAGCCATAAAAATTAGATTACTCAGTTCAAATTTATTTAGCTATTTCGTGTTTTCAAGCTTAATAAATTGATAAAACTTGCAAGAATTGTATTTAATTTTAATTTATTGAATTATGAGCGTGCTTTGCGTTTGTTAATTATATATTTAACACGGTTGGGGGAGGGGGGTTATACAGGGTGTTTTAAAAGTTTATATCTGCTTATCAATTTTTTGTTGGGCAGTTGTAACGTTGGAAGGTTGATTTCTTATTTTATTTTAAAATGATTCTCTTCTAATAACTTTTTCTCATGAGATCATAAAGCTGTAGGGGGGGGGGGGTGCTTTGTTAAGCTCACGAATTTGAAATTTACAGAGGTTGGTTGAAGTTATAGTGAAATTTCATAACATAGTATACTCGTTACATGTTTGTAAATTCTTTCGGCCATTATTTTCGTTCTTAAGACATTTTTTATATTTAGGTTTTGTTATTGATGCGAGTTTACTGATATTTCTTGTGTCGTATTGGGTTAAGCCGCTCCTGAAGGAAGATGCTGCCTGGCACATATTGACATATTTACTTATCTTATCAGTCAGTGATATTGTGGAACAGGTTTTTAGAACTATAGGAAGCACAAGGAACATAAATTGTTTCCAACTTTCGGAGTTGCTGATAACGTTTTCTTGGTTTTTTAAAGGTTAAGGTTACACTCTTAATGTTAATTATAAAAGATTAAAAGTCCTACTTAGCTGCTTAAAGGCAAATTAGGAGGCTATGGGAGTCAAAACAAGCATTCTAAGCAAAACATAATTTTAATTACATTTTATTTTAGAAGGCTTTGGGAAAATTCTTTCCCAGTAAAAGTCTTCTTAAAAAGATTTTTTAGTCAAACAACCGTCCCACAAAAGGTTTCAATAAATTGAAATTTAGCATTTTCTTTCTTAATTTTGAAAGGATTAATGTTCATCAGTTATGTCAACGCATGTTCATTTAAGATTAGAACCTAGAGTGCTTAGACACTTAGGGTACTTACCGTAAAGAAATTATACAGGATGACTGAAATATGTCACTTGAGATTAACATACAATAAAAAAAGTTGTTATTAGGTATCATAAAATTGGACATATACTTAAAATAACGACAGAAAACTCATTCTAGATAATAAAGCAAAGAGTATCGTTACAATTTGCTTACAAACATCAGTTACAATACACAGGGTGTATCAGAAATAGGTACAAATATTTAAACCAGTAGATTGGCTCAAGAAAATGCATTTAAGCTGTAGAAGGTTATTACCTAATTGTAAAGTAAAAACTTGTGGCTTGTGATAACAACAACAGACTGAATAGAAATTGCTGACCTACCTAATACTATTGGTTTGTGGCAGGTGATAAGAAATTTTTTTGCACTTCTATCTTACTCTCCTCTGCATAACATGTCTTTAAACTCAAAATTTTTGTTATTATCCTGGGGTACTCAAACAATTTGGAGTCAAATTTTCAATTATTATTTTCTCATATCTTAAGGGTCTCATTGCCAAAGAAATGTTTTTTCTAGTTTGTATATATTGTAATCTATCATCGGATTTAATATTTGTACCTATTTCTGATATACCCTGTACAATAGTACCATTACCTCAGGGAATACCGTGAGCGTATTCGCCTTAAATTGTCTCCCTTAAGAAATTGCAAAAGGAAACATAAATCGAAATGACTGTTATTAAAATTGACGATATTTGTTTTGTAAATAGGTACTTATAGTATTAATTCTATAAATACGTTTTTTATTGTAATACGAGGTTTGTTCTACTGAAACCCATCTTTGATCAACTTAGCCTTGAAAACAAGTGCAATAATTCAAATGACTTTTGTTACTGTTAGTAGTGTTTGTGAGCAACACATTAATAAGTTTCTGGCGTTTGAATTTGATTCTGATTTTTAAATCTTCGATTTTGAAATGGCGTTTGTTGTTGAAAATCCATCCAAGTTTTATCAGCGTGCGGTCCTACAATTTTTATGCGCTGAGGGTGTGCAGCCATTGCTGATTCATACGCGAATGCAAGCAGTGTATGGAAATGCATGCATGTACTGCGTACCCAACATTTAAGAATGGAAAAGAGGGGACTATGGATGAGCCGCCACCAGGTGCACGATGGACTGCATTAACAGAAAACAATATGGCATGTGTAGAAAACCTTATTAAAGAAAATCGTCGAAATTCAGTTAAGGAAGTTTCAGAAATTGTTGGTGCGAGTGTAGGATCTGTTCATAGTATTGTTCGTAGTCTGCTTATCTCTGCAACAACTCACAGACTATAGGTAAAATGGTGATGACGTTCTTTTGTCAGTAATTGCTGGAGAGGAAACTTATCGTCGATGCAGTGAAAACATTAAAGTTCACCACCACCGAAGAAGTTTAAAGCACATCCTTCTGCAGACAAAGTGATATTAACATTTTTTTTTCGACCATGAAGGACCCTTGCTGATAGAGTTTGAAGAACCTGGAGTAAATCTCAATGCAAATCTGTACAATGAAACTTTGAACAAGCTTCATCAAGCAATAAAACGGAAACGTCCAGGAAAACTTACGCAAGGGGTTATCATGCTAGGCCTCATGTTGCTAATGTGGTATCGCCTTGAGATTTCCATACCTCTGGGCCGCTGAAGAAGGCGTTAAAAGGTCGGCATTTTGAGTCTGACGCAGAAGTACAGATATCTGTGGAAGACTTCTTCAATCAGCAGTCAGAAGAATTCTATGAGCAGAGTATACGTCGGTTAGTAAAACAATGGGATAGGTGCCTTAACTGTAACGTTAATTATTTGTAATTAAATTGTTGAATACATTTTTTATAAAGTGTAAGTTGAACACACCTCGTATATCTATTCTAGGAATGGAATTTATTTCCATGTATTTTGCCCAAACAAAATTTGTTCTCTAAAGATCCATAATAATGCGAAACACAAATAAAATTAATATCTGTGTACAACTACTACACGCTACAAATTCACAACTAAGACTGCATCAACCCTTTGAGTAGGAAAAGTACACAGTGCCAAGTCATTAAGCTTAATTACTTGACTCATCCGAAAAACAAATAGAAAGGGAAATTCTTTACTTCATTGTTAATTTTCAAAAGTTTATATACAAGCAAAATATTAAAATACCATTAGTTTCCATTTCAAAATACGCACACCGAGTACGGACTTGTAGACTAGTAACAACCGCTCTTTCTTTTGTTACGGCATTACAAGCTTCACGCTGAGAGGAAATGACAAGATAACAGCGGCTCAAAGATTCGGCCTTAAAATAATGGTTGTACTTTACTAGTAAATTTATTTTTTGCTTAAATACAGAAATAATAACAATCTATCCAATAAATTGCTCTATTCAGTCCTTTATAGTGTCGGCCCTAAGAATAATACATTACCTTGTGAATGTCTTGTTTTTATTCTTAAATAGGGTTTACACACTTCTGAAAACTCACGGTATATGTTTTGCCATCCACAGTACTGTAACTACTCGTGGTAACAACAATAATGCAAGCAAGTTCCTCTTAAAAGGTATTTTATTTAAACAATATTGACCACTACGGTACAGTACGGTCCGAACTGAATTGACAAACAAAGCTGAGGAACATGATGATAAAGATGCGACAAACCGACTTAAACAAAATAGCTTTTAAAGAGCGCTACGGCTAGAAACTTGAATTCTCAGAATAAAGAAACTGACACGACAATATTTATAGTTATTATACATTACTGATTATTAATAATCGTTTGTCAACAATCGACATTTGAAAAAGGCGTTTAAAGAATTTGCTATGAACCTTAAATATATTATTTATGAACTCATAGATTCTTAAAAATTTTGCCGCCCCCAAAATTTGCTGCTCGGAGCGGTGAACCCCCGGGTTGCGGCGGCCATGCCATTACTACATATTTACATACATACATACATGAACACATGAAACAGATCTTGAAATGGTTGGCAAAGTTCCTTTGCGACCTGTTTATTTAAAAGTTTTTATTGCTTTTTATTGAGTTATCACCGGGTCCACTTTTACTTTACGATTATTAATTAATTATGAAGCTTCCTACCTAACCTCATTATAAATAACAAATCATTAGTAGCACAACAAATTTACGTTCGAGAATTTCATTGGCTGCACTGGCCCATATTTTGATAGAAGAATGTTATTGTTGTAACCAAATTAAAATATGTAATCCAGTTTATTTGGTCCATAACCTACACGTGATAAGATGTTTACGTGGGAGCAATTCCCGTTTCCATTGCATTAATAATTTTTTAATGGATGTGTTTTGCTGTTTTGCATGGCCGCATAAAATTTTCCATTCTTAATGGCTATTTAGTTTCCAATTTTCTTGCATGTTTGTTGAAAATGTTTACGGCTGCTCTTGCAGAGAATAACTCGTTACATTTACAAGTTACACGAGTTATGCTTTGATTATCTGGAATTACCGCGATATTATGTTGGATATTTAATACATGGGCGTTTGCCCTTCAGAGCGACCTTTTTCAAGAGCAAAAATTCTAAAATATATTATCCGTTAACATTTACAAGCCGCACAAACCAACTTAAAGCGACAAAGTTGAATTTCAACCTCATTTTTTCCACATATAAGAAATCGCGTGTTGCAATTCATTCAAGGCTCTTAAAATAATATCGAGAGTGATAACAATCAGCCAGTGCAGTATTTATGCTCTTTTTGCGAGCATATTGACGATTATTCGTGTGGGTTACTACGGGTTAAAATCCCCCTTCACTTTTGTTGCATTTAGTTCGGTCGGTATATTGATTTTCTATCAAGGTGCAACGTGGTACACCCCCGTTACTTATACCGAAGGGTGTTAGTCAAATTTGCATTATTGTGGGGTAACTTTGTCGATAAAATGTTGAATATTCCTTGCTGAGCCTTGACAAGTCTGAAATTGTTTATGAATATCGTGGAATTTCCCTGTCAGTATAATTTTCTATGTTGTCTTGTTTTAAAAAGTTGACTTCTGATACTCACTTGTGGAGACAGAGTATGTTGTGCCTGACATAAATTTGTTTTCTTAGGTATGGGATTTTTATTTTTTAAAACAATTTTTTCCAAGGTACCGTTAAGCGTTAATAGTACTCATCAAGCTATTCTACTGAATATTTTTTTGTACAACAATAAAGTAGACGATTTTTGTTTAAATTGCGAAGACTATGGAATTGGATTTTTCATAAAACGATGTAATTGAATTTAGTAAACAATTGTGTGTGAAGTCAACGACAATTTTTTAAATGATAACTAAATACCCCTTTAAAATTTTGGATATGTCTATGTTTATCAAATTTTATTTATAGCAAGGGCGTGCTGAGTTGAAATCCTATTTTCAGTTTATTTGCTGGACTATTATTTTAAGAAAAACGTTACATATTGGCATTATTCTGGTTAAATTATAGAGTAACAGAAGGTCCTTCTAAGGCCTATCGTCCTGCCCGCGTAGTGTTTTATATTAAATGTAGACCAGTTAGGGCGGCCGCAATCCAATATATAAATTTTTAGTGATTCTCAGAAAAGTAATCTTCATGGCCACACAATTTTTTAGGGGATTGCGTCGACGGCCAATTGTGGAGCGTTTTTTCAAAACTCAACAAAATAAAAAAGCAGTTTTTCAGAAAACACGTTTATTTGTTTTGCATTAAATTTAATAAAGTAACAGAGAATGTTCATGAGAAATTGTTTATTGTAATGTGTTTACGTTTGATATATAAAATTATAAGAAAAAGAAAATATAAGTTTTGTCAAAACTCAACACAACCACATAAAAAATAGAGAAAACCGTAAATATAAACTTAAAACGCTTATTATAAAACTTCATTTTCATTGTATTCTTTCATGATGTTATCTTCATCTCCACCCTCTCCATTCTCCCCTGCAATATTTGCAACCAGCACATCCCCGTGAAAAATTTTGGCATTTTCTGGAATAGTAACACATTCTAGGAGGGTTTTCACATTATCTCTTTTCTTCACGTTTACCATATTACATTTTGGCAAACTCTTAGCTTTTGCCATTAATGCTGAGTTTTTAAATTTGTTTTACAAAATCCCAGAACAGGTTATAAGTCCACCTGAATACGTGTTGGACACCGCAATGTTTACGTTTTCATGTGTTTTCTCATACTGGATTACCCTTGCTTCTGATATTTTAAATGGCAGTTTACTTTTCAGCATCAGTTTACTTTGTGTTTTAAAGTCTCGTTCAAGCCAGTGCTGTCCATAGCGTAAAATACTCCCAGTTTTTTTAAGATGGTATAATATTCTTCTAGTGATATAATTTCTTCCATCTTTCTGTAATTTTTTTCTATTCGTCCAAACACTCGATCTGCAGACATGTAACTATAGCCCCTGATAGGATAAAAATGTTTTATGGAAGTGAAAAGTTGACTACCCTCAAGGAAGTTCATCAAGGCTACTATTAAAATAGTGTTCTTATTTTGACTAGAACAAGCATCTGAAAACAGCTGCAGTTGAAGCTTTTGTTCTGGTCGATATTCAAAAATTTCTTCAAATTTGTCTTCAAGATTATTCAAGAAGTGCATAAGGCAACTTGCAACTTCATTTGCACCCCTGGAACTTTCTGTTTCAAGCCATACATAATACATACATACTTCTTGTCTTGTGTTTTTGCATGAATCATGATAGTCAGGTTATAAAGCCATACTTGGCGTGAAAAAAATACTTCACCAACAGAAAGCTTGGGTAATGGTTGATTTTGTGGCATGTCAAAAACTACTTTGATTATTGCAGGATTGTTAGGTTTCATGATTTGATAAAACTTGTTTGCTCTCAACGTATGTAGTTTATACATAGTTCGAATTTCCTGTTTTTGTTCAAGTTCATGTGTCTGTTTTAAGGAAATTTGAAATTTTTTGTATGTTGAACAAGTATCTGTATGAGGATTTCCAAAACCGATGTTAAAATATAATATTTATATAATATTTTCTTAAATTTCGAAAGAGAACAAGATTTTTTTGTAGCCCTATTAGTACTGAAATGTTCCCACAATAATTTAACATTTAATTCCGGTGGCAAATAAGATCTGCAGGTTTTGGCTCGCGAATAGTATGTAAAAAATAACGACCCAAAATGGCAAGCCGATTAGCCGATGCTCCTAAAATATCTTGTTAAACTTTGAACAATGATTAATTAATCTTACCAGAAATATTTTGAAACAGTTTGGGACAAACTGGAATTGCCGCACCATTTTGTTTTCGAATGGTGTACTTCAAATTTACAGATTTTCTTTTGGGGTTATCACACTCTTTCCTTTTCCGAGGTGATGGAATAGCCACACTAATGTACTTAACATGAACCCATCCTGGTTAACTTTGCTGATTTGTGAAATACAGTGATGCCGGAAAGCTGTGAAAATCAGCCACAATAAAGTATACATTTATTGATAAATGTACATTGCTGTTATACTTTCAATGTCTGCAAGAGTTAATGTTGATCCTGCACATTCCTTTTTGCCTTTGTAGGAGGTTTTAATATGTGGACATTCAAGCTTAGGCTCTTCATTTAAGATCTTTGTATACCTTGTATCACTTTTTTGTTTCGATCGTTTATGCCGAATCTTACGGCCACGTGGAACCATTTTAAGATCTTTATCATATTCACCGTCACTAGCAACACAACTGCTCGACATTGCATTAAAATGAAGACTGAGATGAATGTACTGTAACACAGCTCGGCAAGTTTCATCTTATTGAGTTTTGAAAAGTTTTGTTGATGTTATTGTTTTGCAAAACCGCGAGAATTTGATTAGCTTCTAGTATGGATAATATTGAGTTTTGCTGTAACCCGACTTCACCAATGGATAGGGGACCAAAAAAAATATACCTATGTTGACATGCGCAACTCATTTTTGATAGTTTTGCACTTTTTGAATTTTGAAAAAACGCTCCTCAATTGTCGGCAGTCACATTTCCATCGGCTCCTTCAATTGCAATCGCAAAACTGATTATATAATAGTGAATCTGCGACGTGGTATACTAGAGACTACCACATCCCCAATGGCTCTCAGGTACTCACCGGAAGGGTAGTGACTTCCATCACGACAGCTGGCACACCGAATGGAGGGGTGCACACCTGGAAGCCTCGTTACTTCGGCTCTAGTACCCTTTCCACATGATCGAATTCAAGATTTCTTGGATCTAAAAATATACCACCTCTGACTTAAGGGTTAAGATAGCGGCATTGGTTTCGTAGATAAGCTTACAAAAACCCTTTTCTTAGAGGTTTCACATGACTTACGTCCCCATCTGCCTGCCATCACTTATTGGTTACTTAAGTGGCCCGATCCCTCGAAAAGGTTGCCGACCCCTGCTTTAAGTTTAGTTAAGTTAAGTCGTTAGTTCATCTACATATAGTAATATCACTATTTATAAGAATTTTTAACTTATTACTTGAAATTTTGAATTTATATTTGTATTACAAAGAGTAAGTTGTGTGTCTGCCAAATAAAATGTTTATACAGGAAGAGGTAAACACGCAATTTCTCAAATTTTTAAGTATCTTTACCGATCAGAATTTGAACATTACATATCTAACTTTGAACCATCACTTTGAAAATATTAACAAATATGTGATTCTGTGCAAGATGTAGAATAATATTAGAAAATAGTGGGTGTTTGGGGGCGGGGGGGCATAAGTTCTTCTAAATCTTGAAACTATGTTTCTAAAAATTTAAAAGAGATTTCTTGTCATTTAGATTATGTTGCAAACAATACGTTGTAATTTTTTTATTTGTACGGGGAGGGGGGGGGGCACCTTCATGAAGATAGTGCAGTTTCTTTTTTATTAAATAGATGTCATCAGTTCGACTGAAGGTTTTTCCAAATTAAATATTCCCGAAGATAAAAATTTCAAATAATTTTTTCGCAAATTGAATCACAAAAAATGAGTATTGTTTTTGTTAATTTACCTGTTTGACCTTTAAGTTGGTGGGAAACATATACACAAATGTTTTTTGTAAAAGTTGACAGATTGGCTATTTATTGAGCATTTTAACGTGTCTCCGCGTATAAAAATGTTTACGTCCACCAGTGAGAGGTTCTTAAAATAAAAATAACGAAATATTGGCTCAATAAAATCTTTATTAGTATCTCGAAAACTCCTCGCGTCTGTTTTGCATTTCTAATAAGAGAAATCTTAATAAGGAACCCTAAACATATTACAACACTATTAAATATAGCATTGAGGTGTCTATATGCCCGGTACACTGTGGAGATTTCAATGCTAAGTCAGACTTCAAACTGCTAATTATGAAGGCTTTTGCTTATTCGAATTGTATGCAATGAATGATTACGGTGAAAGTGTCCTTAAATTATTGATTAACTGATTTATTACTATAATTTGTCAGAATGTCAGAAGTATGTTTATAGCTGGAAAGCTTAGTAACACAATACAAGAGATGAATAGACTAAAAATAGATATTTTGGGAGTAAGCGAAATGCGTTGGCCGAATTCAGGCAAAAGTATACAAGAAAATCATGTCGTCTATTATTCAGGAAATCATGGTAATGAACACAAAAATGGAGTAGCCTTCATAGTTTCAAAAGAAATCAACCATATAGTTAAAAGCTTTGTACCTATTTCGGAGAGAATAATGCTTATACAATTAAATACAAAACCGGTTATCACCAACTTAATTCAAGTATATGCCCCGGCAACAATTCCAGACAAAGACAGAGATGAGCAAAACGTAAATGAATTTTATGAACAA
>JABXWE010103462.1:0-63243 GCA_014611495.1 Limonius californicus | reverse complement strand
TTTTAGGAACAACCTCCTTAGGATTAAGTACACTGAATTTAAAAATATTACCAAACGTTACATGTATTATATCAACCGCAAATATCTTTATCTTTATTATTATTATTTTTATTTATTATTATTAACTTTAGTAGTTCAAACTGAACTATGGTGAAATATTTACATAATGAAACTGCACCAGAGATTCAGGAACTATAGAATTTGTTTAGGTGGTGGGCTCATTAAAAAGGATGACAGAGGCTAATTAAAAAGAAATAATTATGTCTTAAAACTTTTGAGTGGTATTCTTCTTCTTCTTATTCTTAATTAGGTCATTGACCTATTTGTTTTTGGCTAGCCTGGTTCCTGTGATGATGATATGGTATTAATCTTCTAAATTATTTATTTACATTAAAATTTATGGAAATTAACTCAAGTGTAAATTTCAAACTATTTCTGACTGAAGCCTTCCATTTTTTTTATTTAATGCTTTTATTTTGTCAAATCCTGTATTATGAACATTTAGCTCTTGCATAAACACGGGACATACTTTAAAAGTCAGTGAGAAGCTATTTTTACAGTAAGGGAATTACCACATATATAAAGTATTAAAATTAAATATTAATTTTTGATCATGTTGTATGTGTTTCTATTAGCATTAATTTTGTAAAGCAGGAAAAAAACTTGAACTCGATTAGTTCATAATTTATAGATACTCTGTAACTGTAGAGATGGTGAAAAATATGATTGGAGACTTGAGCATGATAAGCAAATTACTGCAGGTTGAATGAAGTATTTGGAAATGGATTTAGGTTCATTGCTCCGAAATATAAAACAGACTGGCAACTGTTTTCTCTAAAATCGCACTGGTAATATTAACACATCCTGATCTGATTATAAGGTGCATCAACTAAAGCTAAAAACAAGAGACTACCTTATATACAAGCCCTCGAACATACAGTATAAAGAACTGATTCAGTTTATGATGATTCTAATAATAAAATCACGATAATTATTAGACAGCAATTATACAAATAATATACATTAATTACAAATTCATTCTTATTGATCTATTCAAAATTTGTTGGGTTATTTAATAACTTTCCTAAAAAAAATTATAAATATCTCCAATTTTAGCAATAGAAGCATAACGTTTTATACATTAAAATATTATATCATACTAAGTATACTATGAACCTTTATAACTATTTAAGTATGTCATTTACAGTACTAACAGAAATATTGCCAACATTTTGGTATGGTATGTTTCTTATAACTTGATATTCACAAACACTTTGCATCAATAAAAATTATTGCATAGTCATTTCAAGAAAATTACCAATTTAAGAATGAATCTTATCCCTCCATTACAAGAAACACGCTAAAGCAGTAAATGTTAATAATAAGGATTGATGATAACATACATGGTTTGATTCAGATTTGAGACACATGACTTTCCCATGCAAAATCAGTGTTCTTGGCTCTCCTAATCATTTACAGAGCAAAAATAGTAAATCGATAGATAATATGGTCAGCATTAAAAACTATTTATAATGCACGACTTACTTTATCAAATATTATAACTATTTTATTATATAAAATTAAATAAAACCGTTTAAAAATCAGTCAAATAATAACTAGCTACCTGTGACTGTGATAACTAACAATTAATTTTGATTCTAGATTGTGAAATACCTTTTTTGCATTCGAGAATGCAAAAGCATTTTGTAAACAAGTATCAAAACAAGATTTTTCGAAAACTATGTCCAAAAATTAGTTAAATTGTGAAGTGGAAATTTTGACATTTACGATTAATTAATTTAGCATCTATGTCATCTATAACAAGCAGGATCAATTTGCGTAATTGCAGCATAGGAACTTTAAATTTAAACATTGTTAAGTAATAAATAATACTTCATTTATTGTTTAAATAATTGTTGAAACTTAAAAGTTTGTAAGCAAAATAAATAAACTTCAATATTATATTAAATTGTGGCCTTTTCCTGGACCAATAATTGCATGACGTAAAACCCTTTTACGTTTTCGACAAAAAAAGCCATTATTAGCATAGGAAATTGCTTTCACGCCTTGTATTTATAATGCATCTATTCATCAAATGAAATTTTATAATATAATTTGTTGCAATATTAAAGGAAGAAGTATTTGTTTTTTCTTTGTATCCTTTACAAAACATACATTAAATAGTATAAAGCACCAAGCATTTAAAATTTCATTTCATTTCAAAAGAAAGTAGAAGAAGGCTAATGTATTTTCCCCTCATATAAATGACTTTTGCTAGTTGTTAATTTTTTAGTTTAATTTTCAAATTTTAAAAATCTACTATTTTCGGAAGAAATAACAATAGACAACAGAGAAATAATAGCATATTTCTCAGATATTTGTTCTAATTTCAATCCTGAGAAATTGAGGATTGAGTTTTTGAGAAATTATACAATATTTTTCTCATAAGCAGAGCAAGTTTCTTAACAAAAAAAATGTTATTGTTTTAAGTATTCATACAGACACGTATGCCCTATTTAAAATTTTCATATAAACAACAATTATAATTTTTATGTACTTGGGCCAAATTTTCAGTTTTATGACTTTTTAAGAGACAACATATAATCATTAAACCGCTTAAATGACAACTTAGTTGCAGATATAGTGTTTCAAATATCCAGGTAGTAATTTTGTATAACATTCTAAACAAACAACATTATGACAGAAGTGCATGGATTGTCCCAAGTATATTAGCCATAAGCCATTACACAACACATCAACTTAATGGACTGTTTATTATTACAGTAACCTATATTCCACACACTCAAGACTTCAGTTAAATCTCTCTGGTTAAATAAACGGTTTGTAAGGTAATTTAGTTTTTATAGAAATTTTTATCACTACCATGAAATTGATGTTGTTGATGTTGAAGTTGATGTTATGAAGTTACAGTAGGCTTCTTCAATAATTGTTTAAAGATACTTTGTCAATATTTCAATTACGAAAAATCTTGAATTCTGATACGCTGAAATTATTCAACCAGCTTAATGTTTATACTTCATTTCATTCACTACACATGGGGCGTCTCGTATGAAGGTGTTGCGTAGCAATAGTCAAGGAGAAAAATTACTAAAACACAAACAATATTGTAACTTGGAAACGTGATTTTTTTTATCTTTATAAACTAGAAATGAATCTATATACTATAATAAAAATTCTACGGTAAGTACATTTTTTTATAAAAATTGCTTTTATGTTCAAAATAATTGCTATACATTTTTGTGAATATAATTAAATTATTAAAGGAAAATGCCAAGAAGCATAACAACTGAACCAAACATCTTTGCTATATTCACTGAAATGAAATTATTCATAAATACTAAAGTATGAAGGTAGTTTTAGTACATAAAACTACAAAATTTTTATCCTACTACTGCCAAAGTTAATAACAAAACAGTGAGAATTCTAATCTACATCTAAGGATGTAACTCTTAACAAAGCATTTTGAGGAATCTATATTCATGAGAATTAATTTAGTGGTTTAATGTCGAAATCCATAAAGGTTTAAATGCATTAGTTCATCTATCATGTTATGTTCAGGTATAGGATGTCCGCACAAAATTAAATTGTTGGCTACTCTCACTACTATTTTCCATAAAATCTAAATTTGACAATTAAAAGAATTAAGAGCCTAGAAAATGACATGGTTAGCCATTACTGGTTTGGTTAATATTTAAACGGTTTTATTTAGGTTCATGTCTTTAATGTTAAACAAATTCTCTTTTTATTCTCAAATAATTAGGGCGGTCAATATTTACAACAGTTTTGATTTTGCATTGTAAAGTTCTACATCTCAAATCTGAATCAACACTGTGTACATAGTGCCTGCAAGTGGCTACATAGGGAAGTCGATCACACATTTTCAAGGAGCGAATCTAGGCAAAATGAAGTTAAAAAGCCCCCTGAACCACTTTTGATTTAGGTCTGTAGTTTCTTCAAAAATTAGTGTTCCAGTTGGCCGCAAATTTTTTGAACTGTTGAAATTTCATTTTTACTGTTACGGTTTTTAAAATCTAGGATGCTTATTAACAGTTGCCGCATTTTATAAACAGTCTAGTGACAGTTTGATGTAGTGTTTGACACCAAATTGCATTATTATAAAAAAAAATGGAACAATTTAGAGCTGTTTTATATATAGATATATCAATAACTTTTTTAAATTTTGGGTAGTTGTATTTAACTGTTTTTCTCGTACTAGCACAATAATATTCACTTTTGGTTTTAAATGGAAATTTTATGTATATTTTTGTAGTTAGATAAGTAATTATTATTTTTATAAAAACGGGAATGTACCATTTTTTTCAGTTAATTACAAATAGAAAATTATTTAGGTAATGAGGCATGCCATAAGCAAAATAACAAATCAATTAAACGATTTTCAATTATTTTTTAACAAAGCAATAATCGCAGTTAATGTTCAAGAGTATGTCTTCAACCTTAATGTATTTTTCTGTACTCTACAAAATTGTACTTTTGGTTAACTTAATCCATACAATACCAGTGTTCCATTAAACAAACCAAAATTATTTATGGCTTCTGCTAACATACGGCAGGTCTCTATCTATAAATTTAGGTATTGAAACAAATGAAATTGTTAGCAGTTAATACTCGGCAAAATGTGTATTTATTAAGGAATAAATAAATATTAATTTTGAATTACAAAATACCAGAATCTATATTAAGTTTTGAATTTTAAATGGCACAAACCTGTATGCTATAATTTATTTTAATAAATATAATAATAAATATTAATATAACTACAGAAGGGGTTTAATTAAAATATATTTCAAAAAACAAGCCCTTTGGGGATTCAAGCTTGTTCACTCAGTTGCATACAGAAATACTTATCATTGCACCATAGACTGTCACTATTTTCTTTTCAATAATAATAATAATAATGCAAAATACACATTATTTCAAGAAGCACAGCATCAGTTTATATAGTGCAAAGGTTTCAGACAAGCAGGGATTCAGCTTCTTTTTAAATTTATTTTTGATTTAACACATTTGTATGTTATACTTCCATACTTAGAATATGATTATCTATTAAAACAAATTATAGTTTATAAGACACTACAATTAAAAGAAGAAAGTTTACTTTATTTCCATTGAATCCACAAGTCAAAATTAAATATCTTTTTTGAACATCATATTTATATCTTCCTTCTATTTTTATAAATTCCTTTTTTACCTTACTATATCAAGGTTGCCATTCATACAATTTTCAATTTAATTTTATTGTTATGATCGTGGAGAACACAGCAGCATTAAGTGTATTATGTATTGGTCTCAGATAATATTGGATACCTCAATTGCATCTCAGTCTCCGAATTTATTATCCTAGAGCGGTTAACTACAGTTACCACCCTTGATGATTAAATATCTATTTTATGCCCTTAATTCATATCTAGGTGCATATTATCCATTAACAATTTCATTTACTGCTTAGTGCAACATACAAAAAATAATTGGGGGTGATCTTAATCTCATATCTGGTGTTTTGTATTCACTTGTGTATTAATATTTGCTGCCTATGTAAGTATTCAAATTTGCATTAGAGCGCAACATTGAGGCGCAATTTCCGTCAAGTAAGGGCTGCGCAGGCCAACCCTGTCTTGTAAGAGAGTCTGCAGTTGACCTTCGGCGAGCAACATGCTTTTTCTTGTGATGCTCTCGCCTAGGTTGTTTTATATAATTTTAAGTTTCACGGCAATTAATAAATAAACAGTTAAAGCTTTGCGTTTGTTTTAATAAAATATAAAGAAGTGACATCCAGCGTAAAGACGAACAGCTGGTGCTTCCTACTTTTTTAAAACGTATTTCTTTGCTATCCAAATAAAAAAAAAAAACATTTGCAAACGGATCGTTAGACCACTTCCTTTACATTTGGCAAATGTTTCAAGTATTTAATAGCAGAAGGTGTAGTCGATTTTAAATATGAATACACACTACTTCTACTGAGTGATTTGAATGGAAAATACATTCTCAAAAAGCAAATTCATTTATTAAAATTTATAGTGGGATAAACATATATACTATGAGATTATAGTCAGAAAATTTTTGGTTTAGTCCAAAAAAGTTGGAACGTCCTTCCAAATAGTTGTCATTTATGCCAATTCAAATACATATATAAAGAGCAAGGGAACTAGAAAATGAATAAGCAAATCGAAAATAAAAAATCAATTAAATTCTCAAATTAGTTCCAAAATACAGTCGTAAAATGTCCTCCTCCCCTACTAACTTTTGAACGACTTGATATTTCTTCACAAAATTTTGTGTGCTTCAATGGGAGGCTACATATTACTTTTTAGCCCATATTTAAATTTTATAACTTTCAAAATGGCGGCTAGGCGCCATCTTGAACTATTTTTTTAAATGGCCATGGGAGTCGAGTGATACCTTATTTGAAAGGTATTTTAATTCCGCGTCTGATCCTTCAGTTTCATAAAAAATATTCATCCAGAAGAAAATGACAGATGATTGAAAATAACAAGTTTATGGAAAAACCTAAGAATTAAAGCAAATAAGGTATGCTTTTTTTAACACAATAACTGAATTAAAGTAACAGAACAGAAAGACTATATATTTCAGTGGTTTTACTTCTGTTGTTTCGCCACCTACATTTTTTTAGCGTTTTGCTATCAGAAACAGATAATTTGGAAGTCTGTCATTTGTTTTTGAATCTATAAAATTTTCCCAAAATATAGATTTATACTCTGCTCAAAGAGACCTTTCAAATGAGGTGTCACTCGACCCCATTGCCATTTAAAAAATTTAAATATGTACTAAAAAGTAGTATTTAACCTCCCATTAAAGCACACAAAATTTTGTGAAGAAATATCAATATACAGTACAACCTCTTTAATCCGGACATTCAGTAATTCGGACATCCACTTCGCCGACTCATAGTCCGAACAAACTTTGTTAATTCGGACATGCCCTGTGCTAATGTTACGGGTAGTCACAAATTGAAACTGCTTGTACTAGGAAAAGCAGCAAAACCTAGGGCCTTTGCAAATTCCTTTATTCCAGTTTGTCATAAACGCCAGAGAAAGACTGGATTACTAAAGATATTATTCGTGAGTGGTTTCACGCAGAATTTGTGCCATCAGTAAAGCAAAAACTACGTGAATTGAATTTATCTCAAAAAGCACTTCTGATATTAGATAATACTCCATGACATCCCGACGACTTAGTCAGTGATGATGGTAAAATAGCTGTTATGTACATGTCCCCCAAGTGTACACCCTTAATAAAACCCATGGACCAACATGTCGTACAAGCTGTAAAGCTCTTTTATCGAAAAAAGTTGCTCAAAACAATCATGAATTCTGAAATCGATATTCCTAAAACATTGAAAAAATAAACTTAAAAGATGTGGTCTATTCTTTGGATGAAGCATGGCAGCGTGTAAGTAATGAATCGACTAAAAATCTTCGAAACCATTGTTACCGCATCTGTCTGATAAATTTGATGACAAAGACGAAAACATTTCGTTGTCACTTCTGAGAGAAAAGCTTCTTAAAGAAAAAGAACCCTAACACTTCCAGGCTGAGATGAATGAGATAAGAAATTTGAGTGAGAAAATCAATGAAGATGTACAGCTTACTATGGCAGAAATTGAAGAATGAGTTACTGGAGAAAATGAAACTGAGGTATTTTTAACAGATGATGACAGCATCAGGTAACTTGAAGAAGGTTCTGGCAGAAACAGAGAATCTAGTTCTTCTAGTGATGATGAAGTTTATTCAAATACAGTTAGTTATACACAAAGAAGCTGTTTCTGCCTTCAATACCTGTATCGCATGGGCATCAGAAAATCACATACCGTCCCACCAAGTGCTTTTGCTGAGTGATCTTCGTTACAAAGCAATCAAAGCCGAAATGGATTCTAAAAAACAACAAACTATCAACAATTTTTTCCTTGTTTTGAAAAAATAAGTTTATTTTTATGTATTTTGTAGTTTGCATATTTTTGTTTTTTGTCTGAATTTTCACAGAATGTGTTTTTATTTTTTATGAGTTTATATTTTATTTAATAAAATTTTTACTGAGATTACGATCTTGTTTTAATGATATCTAATAAATAAATAAAATATCCAATAATCCGGACAAATCGATAGTTCGGACACAACTCGTGCATTGAAATGTCCAGATTAAAGTGGTTATACTGTATCGTTCAAAAGTTAGTAGAGGGGGGAGGAAATTTTACGACCGCATTGTATAAACATTTGGACAGTGGCAAAATTTGGAGTTTTGCCTACTATTTATTAATCTTTACTGGAAGGCTCTATGCAAGTCATAGGTTACTTTCATTTATATAACCAATTATTCGTAACAAATACTTATTATCCGTACTAAGGATAGATTGTATATTAATTTGAGTTATTATAAAAAAAAATATTAATATACAGTGCCATGAAAAATAACATTATCAAAGTGTCCTTTGAAACCTCAAACAAATGTCTACATATGCTTTATGTAGTACCTACTATTAAATGTCACTGTCAACTACAAGTTGTCAACTAAAAATTCTTAGTTAGGGTGTACAATGGGCCAAATGTGGCCTAAGTACATGAAGATGCTTGGAAAACCGCGTCCTGGATCTCGCTCTTTCAAAGCAAGCAAGTACCTACTATTAAATGTCACTGTCAACTACAAGTTGTCAACTCAAAATGTCTAGAAAATTTCATCCTTTACAAAAAGGACACAATTTTATTTTATTCTAGAAGGAATTGTATATTAAAAATGGTACAAAATTAAGAGGTAGGGATTGAGCATATACCATATTGTTTAAATACTAAAAAATATTTATATTTTTTGACAGTTGTATTTTTCTTCATAATGTAAGTTTAGGTTGTTGGATATAGGCAGTTTCCAAGACATTTGCATACTGCAATACATTTTTGTTTGGTGTAATTTGAAGCCAGAGGACGAAGCCCGAGGGCTACAGAGCAACGAGGGAAAAATAGCAATTCTCTCCTGAGGTGTAATGTTGTTTTTTATGACCACATGTAAAAACATTCATTAGTAGTCTTTGAGATTATCACCTTAACAAGACTAACTAGTTTACAAAGTGGAATTTTCTTAATCTTTTTAAATAATTTCAATAATAGTGCTTCTGTATCGTTTACTATTGACATAAATAAATTCTTGGATTTTTATTTGTAAAATTATTGTACTGGATTGTATTTTATTTTAGATAACTGTAAAATATAATATAAACTCCCTGCAGAGCTTTTTGACATATTTTCTTACTAGAGGCATAATGCTTTACTTCTGACATGATTTTAACATAAGAAAAATTGATTTCTACTCCCATCCGTGAAAAAATTTAATTAATGGGAATGATTCGAATGACCAGTACTGGCAGCAAGAAAATTGTATACATCATTATTATCCTCAAATACATAGTCAGTACAACTTGAAGTAATTTTTTTTAAATAGACAGCGATTGTTTGGTAAAACTCTGACACATAGCTCTAAATGTATATAATCTACTTGGTTTTTTACGATATACAAAAAACACGATTTATCAAAACAAAATATGTAGCATCATAGAAAACACATATTTTCACAAAACTTATACCGATAAAATCCACTTCAAGCTGTGCTTAACTGCAAATTTAACTTTAAATGTTGGATAATAAAGTCTGCGCCTGTGTAGCAAAGACATAACTATTTAGAAATTTGTTCTAAGAACAGTTCGCAGTTAATCCAATGTAAAAGTTAGAAATAAGTATAATTTGTTTATGTTTAACATTGATACTGAAATGCAATATAACATATTTACGAAAATACAACCACAGTATCAACTGATTTATCATTAAAAGAAAAATATAATAAATTTGTTGCTCTTGCACTAAGTATATTGCATTATTATTATTTTAAAATATCTATACAATTTATATGTCAGTCATCATTGATTCTTTCTGATATTTACTTCAATGAAGTTTTACTTAGTCATTTACTAGTTATAAAATTTGCAAGACACTCATTTCGTAGTGTGTGCTGCTAAATGAAAACTCATACCTTTCCGAGTTGTTACATTAAATACGTAAACACCAAAATAACTTTCTGATCTACCACTGTTAACAGAAATAAATGGCAAAGAACATGCAGATCCTTCCAAGTATACGTTTCTTAGTATAACCATAAATTACAACAAGGTGGCTTATTATCTGCAGTAATCATTGTAATGTGTCCAACCACAGTCCGAAACATTGTATTCTTGCAATGAAGTATGGTATTGCAATTCCTAGAATCCATTCTAAGACGAACTCTGGCTGTGCTATGTACCGGATTATTAGCAACTCCACTGAGATGTGCATCAGCCTGATGAGCGGCTTGAGAAGATCCTTTAGTTGGTGACTTCTGCAGCGCTGGCGAACCTAATATGAATGACTAATTAAGACAAGTACCTATACCTACACAGTGTGCCAAATTGTTTAATGTTCTTATTTATAGTATCATCACATAAAGCAATAAAAACTTAATACTAAGACTTACCATTGATGACACGATATTCACCGACATCCATGTAATTTGTAATGATTAAAAAGTAGCTGTGTATATGACGGGAAAAAAAGGCAATTTTAAAAATTCTACATAATTTAGAATTTTGTTTATACAACTGTATTAAAAAATAAGATTTCTGATTCAATAAAACACGAATTATATCTGAAGCCTTAGCTACCTGTTTAATGAATTACAAACAAATAAAATGTTCATACTTTGAACTAAATTGATGAAAAAGTTTTATATTGTTTGATATAAATTTTAGTTGTATTTATCCATTATATGAAACTATTTACTGGCAATTGCAACATTAATAAATTACAAATTTAAATATTATAATACATTTTCTTAATTTCATTTCAAATCATTTCTGTATTCAAACAACTCCATATTATTTTTCAATTTGAATGTAAGTTGTAATTTGAAATTGTTAAAATTAAATTTTTAATGGTAGTTGGAGGTTTCTAAAGTAGTTTACGTCGCATAAAAAATACAAAGTAATGTACAAATTAGACTTTACAATTCTGCATTCACTATACAGCCTGTTATTGGGAAGACGAACACACTTTTTTTAGATTATATAGGAATTTGTCTAAATTAGTAAACTTATAATATCTATGATGCTCAATCCAGTAACATAATCAAAGAAATAAAAAAATGTTCCGTTATCAAGATAAATCGAATTTCATCACTATCATAAAACATCTTGTATATTTGTATCTATTATACATTCTTTTGATTTTGTCTCCACAGTATAAAAACGGCTTTCAGCGTTTTACATAATTTTTCAATATTCCAACTCATTCTAATTTTGTTTTCTTATCAATTTCTCCAACAATATAAAATATTCTTCTCCAGAGCATTGTACTACATGCAAAAATTGAAATATAAAGTTGTTATATCTAGATTATTTGCAAATTTTTAAATATGTAACTTCAAATTTTTATGTAAAGAAGAATCAGAAGAATGTAAAAATAGTTCTACAAAAAATACTAACAAAAAAAAAAGCTAGCCGTTATATATTCTCCTCATGAGCAGACTATACAGTCTAACAGATTTTCTAATTTTGACGTAACTATTTAAAATGTAACCAAAACACACTAATGTACACTTTTTGTAAAAACTTCAAATCGGTCTCATGTGATACCTTTCAACTTTTAGAATGGTTATTGGTTTGATAAATATTGTATCACAAAGTTGTGAAAAAAGCATAATCTTTAACACAAAATACAAAATGAAGTTCATAGTGGCTACCATGAAGAATTGCGATCCTTTAAAAATGCAAAACAAAATAGAATATTAGCAATTACTCCAATAATAGTTACAAAAAGTTTTAATTTTATATTTGCTTAATTTCATTTCTATACAAGCACCATAAACTATTATTTCATTTCATTATAATATTTTTAACACAAAAATCAAGAAATCACAAGGATCATCAATGCATTTCAAAGAAAACAGAACTCCTCTGGTGCATGTATGGACACAAAATTAAATTTTAATATTATTCCAGAGCAGTACTCGCAAACTACAAAATTTTAATACAAAAACTGTTTAAAAAAACTAATTAGTATTATTCTGTTTTTCTTTTGCAACTTTAAAGGACTATAACTTTCGAAAGATGATGTTAAGAATGTATGTTTATAGTATCATACCTTCTTAATTTAGGTTATAGAATCCACATTTAAAAAGATGCATGTATCACCTTGTGTACCAAAGCAGCAACACAATTTATCATACTATAACAATTTATGAAATATTTGCTTTAACTTTCTATAAAATGAATATGATAAAAGTAATGAAAATGATAGAAATATAATGCATCTTTTCAAAAAGTATTGTCTTGGGGCTTTCTTTTTTTTTTCATATTTGAATTTGGAATATTTGATGATTTACCAACAAAAATAAAGTTCGCAAGAGAATATCTAATTGCAGTTATGGCCCAATTCAAGTTTGTAGTTAAATAATACTGGCACACTGTGTATTTGACAAAAATTAATCAAAAGGAAGATCCTTTTACCAACCTTTTATAATGTTTCCACCCGCATTTTGAGTTGAAAGGCCATTGCTCTGCCCAGCAGCAAGCTGCTCTCTGTAGAGGGGATGATTTGGATCAGCTAAATCAAACAGAGGCTGAATTACCTCTGGCGGAAATACTTGGTTCTTCTGCCATAAATTTAATACTCTAATGACTTTGCTCTGAAAAGTAAAAAAAAAATATATCTACAGGGTGTCCTTTAAATGCCTTAAAAGCTTCAGGTAGAATTTTTCCTTTATGAATGCTTAATACAAATCTTAAAAAAAAAGTAGGTATTTGGAGCTTAGTTTTCTTGTACGAGAGTGTTAAAGTTCATATCTTTAAAACAGAATTTCATGGAAACAATAACGAGAACTTTAATGTTGCACGTATCTGCCGATAAGTGACTGACTGCCACTTGATTATGTAAAGATTAATACTGAGTTGACGCTCTATAGTTGCTCTTCTGGAAGTACTGTTAAAAATGATAAATTTCGTAAATACTACATTTGACAACAGTGCAAGGCCATGGTATTGTGAATAAAAGTAGAAAATTAGTTTTTCGACATTTGTCAAAATCTTTGATTTACTTATCGGGACGTTTGCATTGTCATTTTCCTTCAGTTCCTGGTTCGTTGTGAGTTTATTTGCGTTTTTCTGTATTCATTCACTTTGTTGCTTTCATTCATTTTGTTGCTTTGGTTCCTGTTTTGTTATTGGGTTATTTGCATTTATTTCCTATGGAGTACGACACAAACGAGTACGTTGACATGATTTGGGTTCTTGGGGAGTGCCACGGAAACTGCAATCAAGCTGCTAGGATTTACGCCGAGCGTTTTCCGAATAGGAGACATCCCAGCCATGTGGTAATTCGGGCTACAAATCAAAGGCTTAGAGAAACAGGAAATATCCGTCCTGCTCCCAATGCTGATAGAGGCCGACCAAGATATGTTAGAAACGGAAATTTAGAAGAGGAGGTACTGGAACTTGTAACAGATGATCCGGGTACTAGCGTGCGTGCTCTTTCTAGAGTTGTTGGTGCCTCCAAGACCACCGTTTATAACATCTTGAAGGAAGATCTACTTTATCCGTTCCATAAAGTAAGAGTGCAGCATTTATTAGAGGAAGATTACGAGAAACGTGTTAGCTTTTGCGATTGGTTATTAGAAAAACATAGAGGAAATGCAAGATTTGTAAACAACATTCTGTGGACAGACGAAGCGACATTTACGAGAAATGGCATCTTTAACTCTCACAACCAACATATCTGGGCACATGAAAATCCTCATGCTCTGCACCACGGAAATTATCAAGTTCGGTTTTCAGTGAATGTTTGGGCAGGAATCGTAGATAATAAACTCCTTGGGCCTTTTGTACTACCTAACCGATTAAATGCTGAGAACTACTTAAATTTCTTAAATAACGACCTTCCACCTTTATTAGAAGATGTTCCTTTGCAAGTTCGTCGGGATATGTGGATGCAACAAGACGGAGCTCCAAGTCACTACGCTGCTAGAGTTAGGCAATGGTTTCACGAAAATTATCCACGAAAATGGATAGGTCGCGGAAGTAGGGTAGCCTGGCCTCCACGAAGTCCCGATTTGACGCCACTTGATTTCTTTTTGTGGGGTCATTTGAAAAACTTGGTATATTTGACGCCTGTTGAAAATTACGAAGATTTGGTACAGCGTATAGGTGAGGCGGCGACAACCATAAACGAAGACATGCTGCGGCGTGTCCAATTATCCATTATTACAAGGGCAATGAAATGCCACGAAGTTGGAGGCAGAAATTTTGAACAATTTGTAAATTAATAAAATACAAAAAGGGTTGTGCATAATGATTTTGGTTTTATTATTTAAAATCCAGCAGAATAGTTTGCATTGGCAGAATGATTCAAACAATTTAAAAAATATCAGATAAGAGTAATAATGAACAGTCTAATTTTTAAATCAACATCACTGTCATTCAGTTTATTAATTACCTCTTTTTACCAGACGCGGTTAAAAATGATAAATGAATATTATGTAATTTAAAAATTTAAATGATAAAAACGTAATTTTTGGACATCTCGATTTTGCTTCATGTAATGTCGGCCTACTAATTAAATTCTCCATAAATGCAAAGACATCGTCAACGTTGCCAAGTATAATATTCTTTAAGTGTCTCGTGTGAGGAAACTAAGCACTATAGGAAGTTCGTGTTAGTGTTTTTGAGGACTGTATTTCTTACAGAAGAGTGCTACCTGAAGCTTTTAAGGTATTTAAAGGTCACCCTATATATACATATATAACAATAAAATTTTTGATAACAAAAACAATTTTTAAAGATCCTTCAATTTCAGTTTCCTGGTAAAATTGTCACAAGAATCTTATTCGAGAGCCAATTGTTTTTACACAAGTGATCAATAGCAGTTTTTATTAGTCATCAAAAATAAACGGTTAAGCATTGCTTCTATAATGCTTATGTAAAGTTTTTCTGTATATTATAAATAAATCATATTGATGCAAATCTGGGATTCATAGAAAAGCAAATGTTGGTTACTAATTAAAACATTAAATGTAACAGCCGTCAGTGTTATATACTGAATGTTCACTAGTTCCAACAAAGTGCAGAAATCTGATCATATTTGCAAATGCAATTTATGACAATAAATCCACTATAAGCAAACTTAATTGAGCAGACTAAAGTACTGCAATAAAGAAACGTAAACTGAGTTTTGTAAACAAAAAAAAAACATTTTACTAGCAATAGCTATTATTAATTTCACACAATATACAGAGTATTGAAAAGTCTTAATAAATACAGGGCCGAAAATGATCAATTTTCTAAATGTTTTGTGTTGCTTACTAAATTAAATTTTTCCATATTTACCACATTTGTGCCCAAAAAAGCATTAAATGTTAAGTATTTTTATTTTCATTTAATTAATAATTCCAAGTATCGGCGATACTGTCAATGCAGGTCAGCTAAATGTGAAAGAAAGAACTGTAATTTACTAAAGCGACAAAATTAAAAACATCTCAATATAATTTCCGGATTCATGTTTAATTAAGCTTTTCAGCATATTTTGTACCGTAAAATGTCCTTCAAATGATTTATACTTTTTTAAACATCCTGTATATTTATTCTCTAAAAATAATGGAAAGTAAATAAAAACATCTAATTTAATATGAGGCGAGGTAGAAAACTGCACGATTATTGAAATAAAAGAATCGATTATAATTGATATAAAAATTCTGATTATTACAAAAACTGACAGTAACTATAAAGATATATTCTTTGAGGCTGTCGCGGTTTCTCGAACTGTCAATATTGCAATTTACTTTCGGCTTAGATCGCGTCGTCGTTAGGGAACAACACCCAGCATTATCAGGTAAGAACCCACCTGTAGCTTGTCTGACTTTACAAGCATTTGCTCTACAAGTTTGAGCAATATTTGTTCGTAGGCCCTACCTGCTTAAACAGAGCCGTGTGCTTAGATTATTCAAACCTTGGGCTAGACAAGGATTTGATCTTAAGGTATTTTGTTTGCCAGGACTATAATACTTAATCGGCTTATGCCCGTTAGCTGTTTGTGAACCCAAACAAACTAACGTTTCGCAAGACATTACAGCTTGCATCTTCAGAGTGAATAGATACAAGAGCCACAAGCATTTATAAGCGCATTTCTTTTTTTCTGTTCCGACAACTCTTCTGACTGTACAACTTATTGTTCGGTGAATGAGTGGGCTAAGAAGACAAAATTAATACCCAACAAATTTCTGTGTGTACACCAAGCTAAGGTGGGATGTTAACTACACAAGCCTTATTGAAACCATAAATTGCAGAACCAGCCTATCATTAGCAATAATTTGATAAAAGGTATCCCATTTATGTACATACAGCATACAGCAACACTGTCTAATAATTAGTGATATATATCCGCTTTAATCAAAATAGACCTTCAAGTTCTTTTTAATTGTCAAATCAAATATTGTGATAATTGTAGCAGTAAAAGTTAGCACAAGAATGAATGCACTTTGTTAAATAAATTCTGTATTCTCAAACAAATTCCGTTTAATGGTTAAAATCAGTAGGCTCTACGTATAATGTTATTTCATTTTTTGAAGATAGCATCCCTCATAATTTTGCTCCGTTTTTACACACCACTTTAGAGAGTGAAGAGGCACTTCACTGATGTCATCTTCAAAAAATAAAATGCAATTTAATGTAGTTTCTAGTAATATTAACAATTGAGTAGAATTTTTTTTGTTGAATTGTTGCAGTTCATTGATCCTCTGCCCCATCTTTTATAGATCACAGAATCAAAATGTTTACTTCTGCATTTGCAATGTTAAATAATGATAAAAATCAGTCGATCAATGGGTTTTATACCTTCATAACTTGGTGTATTTGGAATTATAATATTTGTATATTAAATCCACAATGAGATAGTGCAAGAAAAAAAAAAGAAGCTATTTCATGTTATTATACAGGGTATTTCTACTTTGTTTTAAAAGGATATAATTTTGTTATTAATATCAAAACTGGATTTTTTATGCTTTAAATACTGATGAACATGCTATAGAATGATTTACTAAATTCTGGACGCTACTTATTTTTGTATGCCAGTATATAACATTTGTTTTTTACCAAACTCAACATTTTAGTATAGCTTTTTAAAATTTAATAAAGCACATTTTTCTAAAGTATGTCATAACCTGGGTCAGTCTGTAGCCATGTTTGAACTTCCACACCATTTACTTTAATAAAATTCATGAACATTTTGTATTATAACATTAAAATACATATGTAAAAATATAAATTAAGGGGTTTAGAATATTAAAAATTTAAATGTTATAGTATAGCAAATTATAAGCATTTTCACATCTCAATTTTCTCAAATCTTCAATTAAATAAATGTAATGTGTTTTCATTCAGTATATAACTTGTCCAACTTTTGTTCCATCATACATCCGTTTAATCAAGAGGTTTAAACCATTTCCCGAACATTAAATCGAAAAAAAATTGTATATATGTAGTGTAGACTACAATGTTGATAATTGTGGAAAGTTTTAATGTGGGATAAAAAATATATTTAGCAAAATTGATAATTTTAATTGGCATAAGTAAAGCAGGCGGTTTCTTTTAAAAATGAAGTATATAGAATAGAAACAAAATCTCATCTATAAACAAAATGAAACTAATTACAAATGAATATTGAATTATAACATTAAAAGATGAAATAAAATAGGAATGTATAAGTTCTGTTTAGGATGTTTGAAGTACAATTCTATGTTTGCACTTCAAAACCAATAAGAACTTTTGCACTACGTTTTCAACAATGCTTTTAATTCACATCTAAAGAAATACGTGATCATTATCGCAATTTATGCTTTTATGACCATGTGCATGGGGCTATGGTCTTAAAGACAAATAATAAATCACTTTTAGATGGATGCCGATATTAAAATTGGTGTCCACTTGTGCTGATCACGCAATTGGTGGTGTTTACAGCTTAGTAATAAAGTGGTTGATAGTAAAAATTTTATTTTTAACTGCACTGAGAAAAGGCGTTTGGGCCATAAAAATAACCAAACACAAGATCTTTAAACTCAGAAAATATACTATATCCTACAGACCTACACGGACACCATACAATTATAGGTTATTGTAGAAATCAACAATACAGGAAGTATTTCTAATAGTAATAGCCTTAAACAAAGACTGAAATGGAAATTTAGACATTTTTAAAAATGCAAATGTTAATAATAATTTTTTTTTGGGGGTTAAAATGTCCTTTACTTGAAAAATGAAAAAATACAAAGATTCTATTTTTTGCTTGAGAATCAAATGGAAACAAATGTATTTCAACACAAGAACTTTTTACAATCAGTTTTAACACCTATGTATTGAAATTTTGTCATGCAATGAGGTTACAATTAGTAGATTGAAACTTTTTAGTCATATTCAAATGGTAGTTACGTTCCTTTAACCAAAACTGAAGTTTGTATCCATGTACCACCATGTTATAATTAAAACGAGTTGCTATTTATTTGTATAATTACTCGAGTAAAATTTACAAACCGTTCATGGGAACAGTTTGCCATAGCAAACTTTTATTATAATAGATAAAAATTTGATTAAATGATCAACATTACAGCATTGTACTTGTAAAATTCAATGACATAATCCAAACAATGTAAGAATGTCTCATTGTCCAGTTAGATAATTTTTACTATTTTTTAATGTAACACCCTGAATATGTTTACATAATTGCAATCCTATTATTTTGCTTTACGTAAGAGTATTTAGACTCATACCTAAAACATTACAAATAACTAAGACAATTATGTTTTTTATATTGTTTCATTTATTGAAAAGCTCAACTTTGTACTGGTAATATCGAAAATTAATTTGAGCATTTGATGTAATTACATTTTGGAACTTACTCAATTTTGGCTTTCTTAATTCTTATCAATGTCCCCAGTAGTGTAGATTTTTCCCAAACCATCCCAATAAATATAAAAATATGTTATAACTCTCTTAATTTTATAATTTTTCTTGTACGTACCTTAATGCGTTAATTATAATAATATCAGAGAATACAAAATATAATAATATTATGTGTTTCATTTTATTAAAATATGTCGAAAGTGTATTTTAACATTTAAGTTCTTTTATTTGATTACAGCATTGAATTCTGCAGAAAAAATACTACCATTTTACTAATTTAACTAAATATCTACTCAAATTTTAAAAGATAGCAGCTATTGACTGTTAGCATGAGCTGGTTGTATACTACAAATTTATACAAAAAACATAAATATATTCGAGCAGGATGGAAGTATCACAGCCGACTATGCTAGTACCATATTTATATTTCTACAACTACATGTTCACATCTTATGTTGGCAACCCATCTATGCTATGAACATGCAGACTGTTGTTTAATTTTAAATATCCTTCGAGTAGCACTCATACTTTTCTTCCACTAACAGATTTCAAAAATAATAGTACATTAGGCTCTTAGTAATAGAAAGTCAAAACCACAAAAATTCTATGTCGAAATACACTTGTTGCAATCAAAATTTCCTTTGTACAAGTGTTGTATTATGATATAAATTCAAGGTTCAATATTGAACTGAATTTGCATCTTAACTAATCTAAAAAATTAGCCCACTCCTGTACATTTTGTACTTAGTTGTCAATAATTTTAGAGCAGGTACTTGTACAAGATAATTGGTTCTTTTTTTTATATTTTAATTTTTGTTGTAAATTTAACAAAACCTTTCTTTAGATGCCGAACATAATATTCTTAATTTTGTTGTTATTACTGTACTATAAACAGCCAGAACAAATTTTGCTAAATCCAATATTATAATATAAAAAATAAGTACGAAAATATATAAGCAAAATTGCCAAACCCCAACTGGTTAGCACAACCAATAACTCACTATAATATGCTAATACAATTACCTTATCTTCTGGTGGACATTTAAACAAATTTACAAATGTCTGTTGCATATTTTTAGCAAATCTTGGTGCAAACACATCTCGATCAGCGCCAAACTGATGTCGGGATTGTCGGACAATCGAATCAATTACATAAAGGCCTGGCACTTTGTATTCAGGTTTGCATTTCAGAATAAACTTCTCGACACTTTGAACAACATGTTTGTAGAATTTAATAGCCTTTATTGCACCCCGCGTAATAGAAGTCATTTTGGCCTTGGAGATGGGAGGCTTAACCTCATAAAGAGCCGAGAGCTGCAACAAAATAAACATCGGTATGAAAATACAGTGCGTCTACGAAAGAAGTATCTATTATACATAAAGGTATGCATAATTGATTTATATTATCACTGATTCAACTTCAAATGAATTGAATCGAGTAAGGTGAGAAATAATGTTTAGCAGCATTACCTCATTATTAAAAGATTTAACGGCGTCCATTTTCTAGGATTCGTTGACTTTTACTTTTGCAATCAATCAATCGCAATTTATTTGGTACATTATTGCGTGATTAAATGCTTTAAAATCAGCTTGACAAACGCCACACCGACGCCATTACATTTCTCACATCGGCTTGCTTTTTCGACACTGTTACGCCTGCGTGCTAGAAAAGGTAATGAAAATACCATAATTCCTACTATGCAACTGTCATACCAACACCAATACTTGTATATGATCATCTATGCTACTAACTGGGCCGTCCTGCACTTATCGTAACTTTTGTACAGGTTAGGGCTACGCGATATTGAAAAAATACCAACATCAAAAATATACCCATAATGTATGTATTTATTAGTAAGGTAGCAAAAAGTATCGTTATGTTGCTACCAGATGTATCGATATTCGAAATGTTACTTTATTGGTATTAACAATACCAAAAAATATCGATAATCCATATTGCAATTTAGCGAACAAATACCAAAAGATTAATAAAATATGTTTCTCAATTTCCATTAAAAGGACCTTAAAACGACCTGAATTTCAAAATTTAATGTAACTTTTTCAGTGGGCAAACCATTATATTCCTTTCTCTGTTCTTTCCAGGGCTTAAGTTACGAAAAAAACATTTGTACATATTTCTGGGGTGTTGCATCAATGTTAAAGTTAATAGTTTTACAATGAACTACTTCATCGAATTCCAGTGGCTTCCAATATTTGATATTATATAGTATTTTATGGCCGAATCCACCCCAAACAATTTATTTTTAATTCATTCTACTACCGCCATGTCCATAACGCCGACCATGTTCAATATTGCGAATTGTCGTAAAGGATACTTTGTCGACTCCGACTGTAACGTCGAAATAAGATCAGGACCAAAACTTCGACAGACGAATGAGACGAAACCGCCGAACTCTCGTAACGGACCCTTAGTCGACCACAACCAAAACGGCGATATACGTAACTGTGTATATTTTAATAATGTGCATTCAAATTCAAGTTGTCTGGTAGGATAGAAGAAAAACATTAATATGTTTTTAGTAGCAAATACCCACAGCTTTTGAATAAGACCACAAATATTTTTAAATCGAAATTTATTAAATATTAGTTCTACCGCGCCCTGCCGAGGATGCTTGCAAGTTTGTACCGTTTTGTGTAACTACGATATAATTATTAAGTTTTCGGCATATAAATATACAGTGTGTCTCACTGTAGACTGCACCACCCCAGTATTTTGTTTATATATTATCGATTCAAAAAATTTCTTCTTTCTGATTATACCTCTCACTAAACTGTAATTTAAGGGTATGTTACTTTCCCTTCACGGTGAAATGCTAGCCTACTACGATTTAAAATAAACAGCAAAATTGAAGAAGTCGTATTAGGGATTTTTTTACAACAAAATTTTGTTAATAAAGGTTGTTCAGAATCGCCCAAATAAGCTAAATCCAAAATTTCATTACAATAAAAAAATATTGAAATTTTGTTTCTAAAAAATTCAAGTCCAAGGTGAATTTTTGTTTTCTTTATGTTCATGCTTAGTCCTGCTTCTTCGCATTCTTCATTTATTCGTGTTAGCAAGTTTTGTAGGTCTTCAATGTTTTCAGCCTGTACTGTGGTGTCGTCTGCATATCTTATAATAAATGAAGCTTATCAGGCCCTTTAGGCCCATTGCTTTGTGATCTCCTTCCACTTCTTTCTGTCCCTGGCTTTGACTCTCCAATCTTTTATGTCCTTTTCTTTCAGGTCTGCTTCTACTGCTTGGAACCACCTCTTTCTTGACCTCCCTCTTTTACATGTTCCTTCAGCCACCCCCTTCATCCTGCTTTTTGTCATTCTGTCGTCCTCTTGTCTTTCCATATGCCCCAGCCACCTCAACCTTTGGGCCTTTATACCTATACTGTGTGATGTTCGGCTCCGCATATAATCTTCCCACCTCCTCGTTAGTTCTAATCTCCCATCCCTCTTCATTACATTTTCCTCCATAGATTCTCCTAAGGATTTTTCTTTCCCACACCTCAAGCCTTCGTTGTACCCCTTTGTTCACCACCCATGTCACACACGCGTAAGTTACCGTGGGCTGCACTACCGTCTTGTAAATTCTCACTTTTGTGCTGATTGTTACATCCTTTGATCTTAGAATTGCATTCAAGGCCCACGCGCACTTATCCTTCTTCACCAATCGCGCATTCACCTCCTTGTCTTCTTCACATTTATTCGTTATTAGGGGCTCCTAGAAACACTACACTGCTCTCTGTTTGTATGTACATATATCACCCTGTCATTTTTTAGCCTCACTTCTGCTTCTGTGTTTTGCTGCGCTGTTGGGTTATTTATTTCCAGTGCCATAAACTTGGTTTTTTCTTGGTTTATTTGCAATCCCATTTTACTAGCCACCTCCTCTAGGTTTACTACCACTCTGTTTAGCTCCGCTTTCGTTCTGGCTGTAAGTGTTACATCATCCGCATACGCTATTCATTAGTGATTCTTGTGTATTATGGTTCCTGTTCTGTTGATTTTGCTGTCTCTTATTATTTTCGCTAGTACGATGTTGAACAATGTTAGTGATAAAGGATCTCCTTGTCTCAGTCCTTTTTCTACTTTGAAATCTCTTTATACAACTCTGTTTACCTTTATCTTATTCTTAGTGTCCGTGGTTGTTATTTTAACTAGGCGTATCAGTTTCTTGGGTAGGTACCAGCAGTTCGCACAATACCTTATACATTTGGTTTTTGTCTATTGAGTCGTACGCTTGCTTGAAGTCTATGAAAATGGCGTAATCAGGGATTCTGTATTCGTAACAGTTTATTATTGCTTGTTTTAATATAAAGATCTGGTCTGTCACCGACCTGCCTCTTCCGAAACCGCCTTGGTATTCGCCCAAAACTTTTTCGGTGTATCTCTTTATTGTTTGTTTTATTATAGTAGCTAGAATTATGTATACACAATATCTAGTAATGCGATCCCTCTACAGTTGGTGCACTTTGTGGTCTCCTTTTTTGTAGATTGGTGTTATTAATGCCGTTTTCCACGTTTCGGGCATTGTTTCTGAATCCCACACTTCTTGTAATATGGTAACGATACTTTGCTGTAATTTTTCACCTCCGTACTTTGTAAGTTCCGTTGTTATTCCACTTTCCCCTGGGCTTTAGTTGTTTTTTAACCTGTGCATGATTGATAGTATTTCCTCCTTTGTCGGTCTGCTTATCTCTTCTGCTCTTTCCGCATCTTGATCCTCATTTTCTCTCTCGTTGTCATCGTCTTTTTCTTTCCTTTCTGTCACCTCATTTAGTACTTCTTGAAAATATTCTTGCCATCTTTCGGCCACTTGAAAATTTTTTTCTTTTTTTAGCATTTAAATTCTTCTAGGAGCCCGTCAATGCACTCCAATTAGGCCCCGAATTTACTAGAACCGGCTCTGTAGACAGGATACAGTTGTCGTATTGCTTTTTAAGTAGAAAGAATTTATAAGAAAACAAAGAATTATGAGATTTACCTTAAAAAATATGTAGGTAAAACTTTTTAGGAAACCACACTACTATATTTTTGACTAAAGAATACTAATAATACTATAAAAATATTTATTTTTCACAACCATAATTCTTACAATTAACCCAAATGGTATACATATTTATTTTACAAATATTCATTTTAATAAATTGTTATTTTTTATTTGAATTTCAACATTTCTAATCTAATAAATTTATATATAATATAATATATATTTATAATATGGAATTTATAACAAATGGAATTTTTAAATTTAATGCTATCATCTGCCAATACTCTCATGAGCAAGGCTCGGATTTATATGCACGCTAAAGTTACAAAATATGCGCGTGTATATGCACTCAAACTTGGTTAAATATGCACTCATTTATTTAAAATATGCCGTATTATATGCAAAATAAGCAGCATTATATGCAAAATTAAATAGTAAAAGTTGCAAATTATTAAAATTCATTTTATTATTATTTACTATAATATTATCTACAACAACAAACCCAGAAAAATACAATATTAAACTAATACTTAAAATTACGTAAAATTAAAAATAATATTAGATAAAATAATAATTATTGAATTATTGCTATAGACGTAGGTATTTATTCTTTATGTTTCATACAATTCTAACTATTAATTATATATTTCCCGAAAGAACCCAGAAGAAACGACTGCCTTTTGTCAGATAATATACATTTCGTTTCATATGAAATGCACCACCCATTAAATATGTGGTAAATCGACCGATTCCCCCTGACAACATCCGCTTTGTTTGCCTAGGTATTTCTTAGAACCTTCTAACTGGTCAGCTGGTCACTAACCTGGATCTAATTAGCTAGGTTTTCCTGGTTAAATTTTCATAAACAGGTAAACATTAATTCTTGGAAATTCCTAAAATCCAGCAGTGGTTTAGTCGAAGAAGCCCAAAAATTTTAAGTTTTTAGAATTTAGTGAAGAAAAATGCTTCAATATGCATTTAATGCAAATGTATGGAGCAAAACACTAAAATATGCAAAATTAAAATGGTGTCATTTAAATGCATTTCACTAGACACAGATAGATACAAAAGCATTTAGTTGGCATATCGATACTTTAGAATATGCATTTTGCATAAAATCCGAGCCTTGCTCATGAGTAACTAAAGTATATAATGTATATGTAATTACATATGTATGTTTTTACGCCGATGGGAGGAGAAGTTAGTTTCTCCTAAAACAAAAGAGGGGCAGAAGTGAAGTATTATTCCCTATGGAGATAATGTGACATATTTTCTCCCTAGGGAGTTTGTATTATTGTTTAACAATAAGAAAAGTAGTAGTAGTATGAATGCAAATTTAAGAACTTATTTATTTACATTTACTGTAAATGAAACATTAGCACAATTACTAAAATTAATATTAGCTGGAAAATCGCACAATACTTTTTCGTCGGATGTCACATTTATAGTTTTTTGATTGACACACGTGCTGGAACTGGCACCTTGGAGGACTCGACTTGCAATATCTATTTTATTTTGAACGGAATCTTGAATGTATCCCTCGGCTACAGCCGTAGATTTCCAGCCACCATGTCGTTTTATGGTGGTGATGTCAGCTCCCGAGTCTGCGAGTAAAGTCGTAGAAGATCTGCGTAGAGAGTGACCCGTGTACATAAGCGGATTTGATAAACCCAAGTAGGTTGCAACTATGCTTGATATCTTTCCAAAAGTGTTTTTGCCTACTGGTTGAGACGTGCATTTTCCTTTTTTATAAAATATAAACAACCGACGATGGTTGACATTAGAAGGGCGAAGTTCTGCATACTTGCGATATAATCCTATAAAATTTATGTTGCCTTCACTACCAGTAATTACAAAAGTTCGCGGTATTTTGGTCTTTGTATTCGGAACCTTGACAATTAAAGATGAATTTACGTCTTCAATATCATCAAGTGTGACTTTTACCAATTCATCTAAACGTAATGCACCCGCAATTCCAAAGATAACAGCAACCTAGAAAATTTAAAAATTTATATTTAAAATTGCAAGTCAGTAGTTATTTTTATCTTACTTTAATCATTAAATACTCGTTATCTTCTGCTGTTAACAAGAAAGTTTCAATTTGATCTCTTGTTAAGACTTTGGATTTTTTGGCCTGGTACCCTTCTGAATTCCTTTTCAAAAACTGCAATAATTTTGGGTACTTGCTTATATCAGTGTTATCATACAATAGCAAGCAGGATCGTATCATGGAGTACTGAGCCCATAAAGTAGACGATTTGTTTTTTTTTTAGAAAGTTCATTAAAGTAGACCAACATTACGTTTTCCGTGTAGCTCGGCGCTTTCTTTTCGGAACACCATGCTCTGAAGCGATTATAAGCACCATCATACAGATTTCTAGATTTCGCTGGTAGCAAGTTAAGAATCACTGCAGAAGCAGTATCAACAATTTCTCGAGGTTCTCCCTCGATTTCTTGTTCCATCACCGTTAACAATTTTCAAAGCTGTATTCACAAATGTCAGTTTGTTTATAAGCAATTTCTTTCTGTCACCATGGTTGTCAGACCATACGAATTCCACAAACTACTAATTATTACAGATCGCTTTGACGAAATTTTTTTCTTCCTTAATTTTCGTGTTTTCATCGGCGTAAAAAATAGTATATACACCTCGGGACCGAATGCTATTTTTCCCGCGGTGCTTTGTAGCTCTCGGGCTTCGCCCTCGAGCTACAAAGCGCACCTTAGGAAAAATCTAGCATATCTGCCCCTTGGCCTATAATGTACTAATTAATTATCTATTTGCTTCTAAGTAATTTATTTTTACCATTTTAAATACCGCTGGTTTACATGTATGTTAAATGGCAGTTATAACAAATGGGACAAAAGCTCCGCATGCAGTATTTTCATTATACATAACCGGAGCCTGCGACCCGGATTTTTCCGGAATCCAATTTTGAAATGTTTATGTGAAATGAAAACACAAATTTCTACTGAAAAACAAGTTGCAGTTATGGATTTATAGTTCTATTCAAGTAAGAAATGGCTTTGTATAAATACAACAGGCGATGGATTTTTTTACAACGTTATTGTAAGGTATCAATTATAGTGACCATACTCTTATGTTTCATATTAGGCTGTGCTATAATAAGAAAATATAAAATTCCCACTTTTATAAAAACTAGTGATGTATTTTCGACGACTGAAATAATAAGAGCTATCCATACAAACAATAATGAAATTATCTCAGCAAAGGATATGTTCAGCAACAGTGAATTACATGTAAAGCTTTTAAGACAAAAAGTGGAAAGGCTGGCAAGAAAAGTTAAGAAATCGCGATCTATTATATTGAATAGTAAAATTACATTTCAACCTAATCATAATGTTCATATATTTTACTATGCTTGGTATGGTAATAAAGAAATAGATGGTATCTATAAGCATTGGAATCACAGTTACTTACCAAACTGGAAAAGAGAAGGACAAAAATTATATCCAACAGGATCACATGAACCTGTGTTAGATATCGGATCCAATTTTTATCCTGCTTTAGGATGCTACAGTTCGAAAGATCCAAAAGTTATAAATATACACATGAAACAGCTTAAAGAAGCAGGAATTGGAGTTTTGGTATTGTCATGGTCACCACCCAAGTTTACAGATTCTCCAACAGAAGTATTACCATTTTTATTTAAATATGCAGAACAACATAAAATAAAAATTGCTCTGCATATAGAACCCTACATTGATAGAAACCCAATTAATTTATTTGAATATCTTCGAGAATTTTTTAAAGAATATATAAATCACCCAGCTCTATACAAAATTAAAAAACCTCTTGGTTCAAAGGAAGTGCCTGTAATTTATGTTTATGATTCATATTTGACACCAGCTATAGCCTGGAAGGAATTATTAAGTGCAAAAGGAAACTTAAGCATCCGGGGTAGTGACGTGGATGCCATTTTTATTGGTTTGTTAGTAGATATTCAACATCGATATCATATAAAAAAGTCACATTTTGACGGATTTTATACTTATTTTTCAGCAAATAGCTTTAGTTATGGTAGTACATGGAAGAACTGGAAAAGTTTAGCAAAGTTTGCTGTTCAAAATGGTCTGATATTTATACCATCTGTTGGACCTGGATATATAGATACACAGGTACGCCCTTGGAATTCAAGGAACACAAGACATAGAAGGCACGGCCAATACTATGATGTTGCATGGAGAACCGCTATAAATAGCAACACAAATTATGTTTCCATAACCAGTTTTAATGAATGGCATGAAGGCACCCAAATTGAACCAGCACAGCCTAAAATTGTACCCGGATTTACTTATTTAGATTATGAACCCGATGGCTCACAATTTTATCTTAATCTAACAAAATGGTGGATTGAGCAGTTTAATAAATCACTTGCAAAAAATTAAATTAGTGCTCAATAACAAGTTTTAGTTTATTTAAAAATGCTTAAAGAATAGTGACTTTACAAGAAATTTAACATAATTTCTTTGATAAGACAGTATAATAATTTGGATAAGATAAATTACATGTTCTGTGAGAATAATAATGTAAAAAAGTGACTGTAAACAAAACAGCAGTTATAATTAAATTTCTGCTGCAGAAACGGCAGGTGCAACAATTTATAGATAAAGTTGTTCAATGAGTGTTAAAAAATAAAGAAAAACCATGTACCTACCTGCAATTTAAAATAGTTTACAAAACTTTTTATCATATTGCTGTTCAACTCTGTATGTTAATCTTGTAGGCAAATGCAAGTAGTAATACACAAGTACTGATGTAAGTAATAAAATTTAGTTAAATAAGGATGTGTGGTAAATGTGACTACAACATTATATTTATATATTACACTTAACAAATAAGTATCCTTTGGTTTAAATGCAAATATGATAAACCCAACTAATAAGTTGAAATTGAAGAATTACTATTAGCAAAAATATCACAATTTTATGTAAAATTTAGAAAATCAAATTGCTTACATATTTTCAAAATATGTGTAAAATTGTTTGCAATTAGTATCAGAAATTATTTAACAATTTTTAAAGTTTTAGATATTTAGCAGATTAAATTCTACTAAGCAAATATTAATATGTCTTACACCACATCAAAATTGATTGATCATTAGAAAATGTTGAAGAGGTTGATTCCAATAGTTTCACACGAATAGTACTCGCGATAAGGTAAATTTGGTTCACTGCTGTAGAATATGCAGAGTACGAAGAGACGAACACATGCAACTCAACTTTCTTTATTTTAATTTATTATTTTCATTGATCCATATTAAATAGTAGAATATTTAGGAAAATGGCATAAATGTAACTCTAATTTGCTATGAGTAAGAACATAACTTTTAATTCAAATTGATCGGTTTTGCACCTAGCTCACAAAATTGTTACTCAATAAATCTTTACAATGGTATTGTTGATATTATGTTTTTACATTGTTTGTAACATTTATGTACCTGAACCAATTGTTTAAATTAAAATTTTTGAAAGTTTTTACCGAGTATTTTTTTAATTAGTGTTAAGGTAGTAGGTATTTCAAAAAGCAATATACATATATGTGCACCCGAAAATGATATTAATGAAGTAGGTACCTTAATTCTTGCATAGCAATATCAAAAGTTACTTGTACCTAATATAAAAATAAGTAATATTGTAACATATTACCTTGTTTATTAAGGTTTGAACTATAATTCCTTTTTGTTTAGAATGATCAACATTATAATTAATTTCACAGTTCTGTTGTCACCTGGTAATATAAATATAAAATAAATATTTATAGTTAATTTTGTAGTTGTTCTAAAGATACTACACAAAGTACAACAAATCTAAATAAAAATACTTTTCATTGTTCTCTAGTATAAGAGAGAATGTGGATACCATGCGTTAGTAGAGTGGCAGACCAGTCTGGATGAGTCCTTGAAGCTTGAAAGTACTTTTAGGAGGGCCTGCCTGTCAGATAGAATATAAATACGCCTAGATTTTCTCGCGCACATTGAAGTATTGTCTATATTTCCATTAGGAAAGCGGAGGCATACCTGCCAATTGGAAAGCTAAGAAATATCAGCGATACTTCAAGGACCTATGCAAGCAGGTAGGTATATCTACATTCTATCCGACAGCCAGGCAGTCCTAAAAGTGGTCTCAAGCTTCAAGGCCTAATCCAAGACTAATCTGGGAATGCTACAAAGATGTCAATGACCAGGCTGGGCAGAACATTGTGAGACTGTTCTGGGTTCCTGGTCACTGCAGGATCAAATTAAGGTGACGAAAAATCTGTTGATCTCGCAAGGCAAGGCTCAACAGCGCCCTACTACTGTCGTGTACCTGCATTGGGAGTACCGAGATATACAATAGGGAGCTACATCAGTGAATGGATTTGCAACCAACATAAAATATGGACGTACGACTGTCAAGGATCACCTCAGCCGGGTTACGAAATTTGATGGAGACCCCACATGCAGACTCTGCAGAGAGGAACCAGAAACCGCAATGCATATTTTATTCAACTGTGATGTGCTGGCTGATGAAAGACGATGCATATTCGGGCATCCACACATGGAACCGGAAAACTTCAATACACATCCCATGAGTGACATGTGCGGTATGGTACATGGAATCAAGATCATAGACTGACTACCAGGGTGAACACAATAAGCCTTTTAGGCTGAAGTGTTTCTGGAACCAAGGGTAGATGGACCCCGGGGAAACAGGAAAAAAAGGAATGACGATACAATCTCTGATCACAAATTTTTTTAAACATATTGTACAAGTCATTATGAATTAAACTATTAATGCTGGTATGGATTTATTATGTACAAGAATACAGAGGATAAAAACCTTTAAAATGAGTCATATGAAGATTGATTGGATTCAGTATTTTAACATCCCCATAGTATTCTAATTTTTATTTAAAAATTTCTTTTTCTAATGTACAGTAGTGTGAAAAAGTCTTGCACCACCAAAGTAACTTTATTACTGCCATTAGTTTATCTGCTTTCTGCGAATGTGAAATTCTTTAGAAAAATTGAAACACCCATTGTTACCTAAATCCCCTAATCAGATACTTCTTGTTCTGAAAAAAAAAATGAAGTAATTGGATATTATTTAAGGCCCATTTAAAACGTGTGTGAGGAATACCTTTTGTGTTGTAACTATATATATATATATACAGTGTGTCCCAAAAAGTTTTATACAAATGGAGAAAAAGTTTATCTTACATTTCACAAAAAAAAATATTCTTGATAAAAAGCTCTGCATGAGTAGTAGATCCATAATTAAATACAAAATTTTTAAAACATTGGCTGGAATACAGGGAAAATCAAAATCATGTGATTTGCAGTGAGAGTAAAATACGTTCAAACTATACTGGAGAGCAAAATGTTCATTGAAATTGTTGTTAAGCAGCAAAAAAATTATGCACACTTGTAGATTAGTGATTTTTCCAGATAAAAATTACAAGATATTATTAATTAGATTATTTATTAAATAAAGGAATAAGCCATGATAAAAAATTGATTGGGAACATGTAAAATTCCTTGAATTACTACGGAACTTCAACGTATCCACCATCCCTTTCTAAACAGGTGATTGTTCGTTGATTGAATTCTTTTATGACATTTCGAATCACATCTGGAGTTATAGCTTCATATGTTTCTCTAATGATTCTTTCAAGATGATCAACATCTTGAAATGGCCTCTGAAGGTATACCTTTTCTTTCAAGTAGCCCCACAAAAAAAGTCTAGCGGGGTAATGTCCGGCGACCTTGGAGGCCAAAGAAACTCCATGTACCTCCCGATCACTTTACCGTTAAAAGTGTGGAGGAGCAAGCAACACAAAATCAGGCGCTTATTATGAACGGGATCTTACGATGTTTCGTACTGCGCATTAATCTAACAATTGCTGAAGTGTTTATTGAAATATCTTTTAATTTTTATCTACAAGTGTGCTTAATTTTTTGCTACTTAATAACAATTTCAATGAACATTTTGCTCTCCAGTACAGTTTGAATGTATTTTACTCTCACTGCAAATCATGATTTTGATTTTCTTTGTATTTCAGCCAATGTTTTAAAAATTTTGTATTTAATTATGGATCTACAAGTCATGCAGAGCTTTTTATCAAGAATATTTTTTTTTATGAAATGTAAGATAAACTTTTTCTCCATTTGTATAAAACTTTTTGGGACACACTGTATATATCCAATACTGAATTTAGGCCATTTATTTAAGATTTACATGTCATCAAAGTTGCACCATGTACTTGCAGAATAAACACATCAAATTACCTGATGAGAAGCAGTGTGCAATCAGTTTCCACTATAACAAAGGAGTTGCCACCTGTGAAATACGCCAAAATTTAAGAAAAACCCCAAAGTGGCCGACCAAGAATAACCTCTGCTAGAGATCATCCTATATTAAGAAAAACCAGTTTGGCTGACCAAATTATGATCAGAAGCTACTAGTTTGAGGACATCTATTGGGAGAAGATGTCTTAATTTTGGACTCCGAAGATGTAGAACATGCAAGGATATATTGCTTTCCAAGAAATAGAGACTCAACCATTTGCAATGGGCCAAAGGAACATCGCCACTGGCCTCTAAAAGTGTGGCAACCCACCTTTAATATCAGTAATCGTGCTGGTAATACACATGTCAGAAGGGGAAGGATTTTTGCCAAAATGCGTACTTCCAATAATAAAACACTAACCTCTGTTACGGTATAGCGGTGCAAATTTGTCTATATTAAGACCACATTCAGAACAATGTACAATTTAGCAGTAGAATGGTATATAACAGTGATCAAGACTTCTTCTGTTTATTGTCAGTAGCCTATATATCAGGACTTATAACCAATAAAATAAGTTATTGTCAACAGAATTGTTACACTTTTTAATATTGTGTGCAATTAATTTTTATATTTATGTGTTAATGCAAAGAAAACAATACAAACAATTTTTTTAATTTATCAGACAATGTAAAATAAATACAATTAAACTACACTCATTTGAGATAATTAAAAAGTGATTAGTTTTCTCTTATTTTGATTTTAAAATTCACATCATGGAAAACAAGTTAACAATACATTTTCGCAGCATTCTTTACAGATAGGATGTCACATTCTCATCAATCAAATATTAAATTGTTTTCTGCTAATCATACAATAATTGTTGTAAGTACAACTATATTGCATGCCTTACAGAAAGAAACAAAAGAAAAGTTTGTTTCTGTAATTCACCAAAAGTGACAGGCATAAATATTATTAATTCTCTGCTATGCGTTTATTTCAAATTAAACTGTTAATTAAAATGGAACATTCACAAGAGAAAATATTTTAAAAATATTAATTACAGAGAGAATTGCATTTTCAATAATTAAAAACTGTATGTAGGTGTTGTGATGTGTAATGTTATATTGCTAAGTTTTTACAAATAAAAAAAAACAAGTAGAAACTGAAAAACTAGCAGACAAATACAAAAGTATCCTTAAAAGTCAAGCAAACATTCATGGGCTATGGCACAAAATAATTTAAAATCTATGAAAGCTGCTTTTGGCACCATTTCCAAGTTTGTATCCAATTTAAACGTTTTTATCAAAAATAACTTCTATGGATATAGCTGAAACTCTGTAGACGTTAATCTAGTCAACCATAAAGAAAAATGTATTAAATACTAGTACATAAAACATTATTTAACAAGCAGAAATCCATGCACATTGGCGATGAATTTGTCAAAATTATCTCGAAATTTTAATTTAGGTTGTCTTTCACAGTTTAATGAAACATTGTTTGTCAACTGTGAAAACGCTGTAGCTAATCGTTCTGCTACCAGCGAATCTGTTTGAGACTGAATTAAGCTTTGAACTAACATTTGATATTGTTCACTATAACAACAAATAAGTGAATAAATACAAGTACTGGCGGAAGTCATCATTTCAGAACTGATTTCATGAGACAAAGTCAAATTCATTAAAAGTTTCAAAAAAGGCATGAGAGCTTGATAAACTTTGGAGTTTTGTAAAGAATTTCTATAAATGTGAGTTGCAAGTCCTTGTACAAAATCCAGACAAGCTTGTAAGATATCCGATCCAAATCCAGCTGTTAAACCCAACTCTACTGAACGAAGCAACTGCGTTAACATGTCATCGGGTAAGTTTGAAATTTTGTCTGCATAGAGATCATTAATAAGAACAATTAATTTATAATATTGTGAACAAAGAGAGGGATACATGAGCAATTCCATTTTCATTAAAGGTAAAACAAAACTTAGTCCAAATAATGAAACATCAGCAGCTGTAACTGTAACTTCTTGGTTAGTACTTTGTGGACTTAAATCTAAGCAATCTTTGGACAGAATAAGAGTAAGAAATTCTAGAACTAAAAGTAAGTCTTGAAAATTGCTTTCTTCAGAGAAAACTTCCGTGCTCAGTCTATTAGCATTGCATTTTGCATACACTTGCACAGTAGATAAGGAGCTTTCATACAGTCGTTTACTATCTAATTGACTAAGGTAGCACAACATGTGCCGTGCACACTGACCAAATAGTTCCAAAATAAGCTGCACAATCACTTGATAATTTTTATATACATTGAGGAAAACTGGAAGTTCAGATAGTACAGGCACCATATATTCAAACAATGTTTGAGCAGTAGACATTTGAGATCCTTTTGCTATTCCAATAAAACACTCCAATATATCGATAACTTCTGTTTTAATACTCTCTTCTTGGTAGATGCGGTTAAAATTCTCCTGACATAGAAGATCTTTGAAACGTGATTGTACTGGTTTTAATATTTGTTGATAATATTCATTTGAAGCTTGAGGAACACTTAAAGAAGCACCTGCTAACACGAATCCTTTGTACAAACCTCTACGAACATTTTGCGGGAGAGTGCCCGCTTTCAATTCAGCTTGCAGCTTTACCAGATTCCACAGACCTTCAGTTTTAACAATATAAGCTGACCTGCAAAAATGAAATTGGATTCAGTACAAAATCATTATAAATAAATTACTTCTATCGGTATTACAATGAACGTTTTTGGTATTAGACGGCTAAGTAGGTCAAGTTTTTGAATGGTTAGATTCCACACCTATTTAAATTTGTAAATAATACAAAAACTAAGAATGAAATGAACATAATGTGCGTTCTCCTGGGTTCCATCTCTAATAAATTTCAATATGTAGAATTCACCTTAGGACTGAGTACTGACAAATAGAAAAATTGCAAAAAATACTTTAGAAATTTGAATTGCCTAGGCCTAGTAATTTTAGGCTTTAGGCTTGACTAATGCTCATCTGTTTAATTTGTATGGATTAATCTGTATGTGCAAACAGTTAAAGCATTTACTGTTATAATATTTTACACAGGGGAAAAAATTATGACTACTAATACTGATTATCTTAGTCACATTTGTATATGTATGTAATAAAATATGATTATATCTTTGTAAACCCTACTGGCGAGTAATTTTCTGCCGAAAAAATATAAATTCTCTGATTTTTTATTAATCAGGATGTCACTGTAGGTGTAAAAACTTTTTTTCAACACAATGCAGTTTCCAACATTCTATTGAATACTAATAATTCATTAAATTATATCCATTTCTATGTCATTACATGACAACAGTCTCTTCTTCATGTCTATTTTAATATTTTGTTCTAGCTACTATAAATTAAGAAGCTCAATATCCAAGTTTGCTGTGAGTTTTCACGTTTTGTTGCAGTGTATATTTGTCAAATGCAAATTTTGAAAACCTTTTACTACTTTAGAAATGCATAAACAGTAATTTGTTTTTGGTAAGGGTACATTTGTAGGTTACCTATACCATGTTAATGGTAATTAATAAAAAGTGAGTGGACACTTAAAACTATTAGAAGGAACAGTAGAAAGACGAAATGCACGGGGAAGTCCAACCTTGCAGTATATATGTCAGATCATAAATGACATGCAATGTAACTATACATAAAAGGCTGGCCAAAAACAGAAGACGGTGGAAGTAGATAGTGTGGTGACAATCCAATCCAGATGATTGATACCTAACTGAGGGGGAGAGAATAAGAAAATTCCAAAAGCATGTCAAATATGGCTTAATTGTCAAATTTTCTAAATATTATGTATACATGTACAAAATCCTGAAACATCTGCTTTTATATAGAAATTTGTTATTTCTGATAAATGATTCAAATGCAGAAGTAATTTACATACGTTTATCTCTACATACATTTAAAAAAAAACATGTAAATTATGGCAATAATTTCACAGGAACGGCAAATGAAAAATGAACTACAAGATCCAGATCTATAAACTAACATCATATAATGTAGATACCATTTTTTCCTTTATACAAACAACTGCCTGAATATTTTCTAAAATTTATCAAATTAATCTAGAAAGGGTAAATCCAGGAGATTATATAATTTATTTAAGAACATGTAATATAGATTAAGTTAGATAATCGAAAATCTTTTTACAGCAATTGCAGTTTGAGGAAGTATTCTGTTTGGCCCATTAGGATATAGCGGGGCCATTTGACCTTACAGCTTTGTTTCTACAGCTTATGCTAATTATTCTACAAACAATCCTTTCTACCATAATGTCCAAACCCAGGACTGTAGACAGATAACCACTTAGATGTCTAAGTAATTACCTATATTCAAATTCTGCTTATTGTGGGAAAAATTAAGTAAATGTAATTTATACAGTAAAAAGAGAAATTCTTAAATTGAATAGTCACTGGAAATGCTATAAATTAGGGACAAATCAAGTTCGTGTATTTTACCATCAGTTACCAGTTAATACAAATTTTTACTTAATTCTTTGTAATAGAAAATGATCTTTAACTTAATTGGTTGTAAAGTCCCAATTTCTAATTGTGTTACAAAAGGTTTAAGTGTTATCAGGACAAAGCTGCTTAAATTCACTTAAACTAAAGAAAAATTAAAAAGTGTTATATCATAATTTAATGTTAACCAGGCAAACCGGAGAGCAATAACATATACATTTTGCAAATTATTTATACCTTTTACTTACTTTTGCTTCACACATACAATATCTGCAAAAAGATCAACTGTATCCTGTAGTAGAACTGGCTCTGAATTAAAGTGACATATATTTGTTTGTATTTTTCGTAAAACAAAATTCACTACAAACGTTGCACCATCTGTATCTCTTCCTAAGGCACCTATTAACGTTGGGCTAATCTACAAAATATTTTAACCTATATATAGCCACAATTTACAATAAGGGTCGACTGTGGAAACCAAAATGTGTGTTTTGACTTAAGCCGTAGAGTTTAAAGCATTTACTACAATTTATTTAAGTTGTAAACTATATCGCTTATGTAACACACATTTTATTTTTCACAGATATCCTGTACCAAAAATGTTGTTCATCATATTTATAAAGTGACATAAGGTATTCCAAAAAAATTAAGCCCGGCCCGCTTAAAAACGGCGGCTGGAAGACATACAAAATAAAGATTGCATACTTCCTATATCGGTTTTTTAATTTTTAATTTAATGTCAATTAGATATATTCAAAATATTCTTTTCAGACGATTTTTTCAGTGTTGAAAAACAGTAAAATGGTAAACAAAGAATTTATTTAACTTATTTAATGAAAACGGAAATTCTATAAATTCAATACAGTGCTTTATAAACTATTTATTGTTGTTTACTGAAAAGCTGCATTCAAAAACCAACAAACGAAGCTGAATGGTCAGTTGGATTAACAGCACTCTGGAATGCTTATGAAAAATTTAAAAATAATTAAACTGGGAAAAGATTTGTATGAATGAAAAACACTGCAGTCCATACCTCCTGATAAAAATTTTCTGTAGGCAATAAATAAGAAAGGCACCATCGCTTTAAAAACCACATAAGTGTACAACCAACTTCGGGGCTCATAAAGTGTCCAAGTTTCACTTCAGCCGCAGATGATTCTAGAGCACATAGCTTCAACACATCACTAAAAACTCTTATCGCATGGTCACACTGATCAATAGAGTCCATTAGAAAGACCACCTGATGAACACCAGCCAGAACTTTCAGAGTTGTATCTAAGTTTGATTCTGATTTGTTGCATTGCTCAATCGAATATTGTATTATTTCCGATGGAATCATGGGCGTTTCTCCTTCGCTATCCATACACAGCACATGGCCTGCTATTAAGATTATCCAATGGATATCTTCAAACAAGTTATCTAAAGCAGTAGCATCATTAAGAGTCATTGTTTGAGACTGCATTGTTTGTAAATGGGACTTTAATTTATTGCTTCTATCTTCCAACAATCTGTTCCAGAATTTTATACATTAATTGCAAAATATTTAAGCAAATATAACAGAAATTTGATTTATTAAATTTGTATTAATATATAATTTTCGTCTAATTAAATCTTACCTACCTATATAAAATAGGCAATGCGTAAGAAGGCACTATTCGTCCACACATTCCAATTATTTGTAACTGATCTTTAAATTTGATACGATCATTATCTTCGTTGTCTTCAATCTCTTCTGCTTCATCACTTCGAACTCTAGAGCCATCAGGTGGTGCCAAATGACACTTAAGATATGTATTAAAAATACGTGTTGCTGACTGTAGTATAAAATTATCGTTTCCTGATGCACATTCTTGAAATATGTTTGTCCATGCCTCCAACATATTATCAAATGCTTCCCCATAGTATTTATCATCTAGTTGTTGCTAAAGAATAATATATACTTTAGTGTTTAAATATATGAATAAGTTTTAATAAATTTGTTTAGCCGGGAGAATAGCATTCAAATTTATACGCATTATGTTCTATTGCTGAATTATAATTACGTCGTTGACATAAGTATGGTAAAATTTTCAATAGATTATATTAATTAATTATTAATTACAGTCAAACTTCTATATAACGAAGTCGCTAAATTCTGACAAAAAATTCGCAATAGAGAAATTTCGTTATAGAGAAATAAGATTTTTTTTGAAAATAAATTTAATACAATTTGTTTACATATGTAATACGAGTACATAAATGGACCCACTTCAAAACTGCTTCATCAACATCTTCGTACACACATGTTCTAGCACGTTTTGCTGCAGTTCCTACATCGATTCAGATTTTTTATAATGGTTGATAAACTGCTGGCAGGAATACCGAATATTGCTGCAATATCTTTTTTTTTTAACCTTTATCAACTTCTTGCAACACTTTAATTTTTTCTGTAATGTTTAAACACTTTCGCTTCGTCATTTTGCGTAAACTGACCGTTTTTAAAACAGGTTTCTATTGCAATTTTCTGCTTTAAGATTCCCATTAAGAAATGACGTCATTTAAACATAAAGGGAGTCGTAAACTTGACAAAACCTTTACAGTTCTTGGAAAACTTTCTATTACTGTACCGGAAGAACTTATAATAGACAATATTTGGGTACGAAATTCCCAAAACCATTAAGATTTTCATAGATTTTATTTTTTTTACGCTAAAAAATTCGTTAAATAGAAATTTAATTTCGCTATTTGGAAACAATTTTACGTGTGTTTTTGGTTAAAGGTGCAGCGTGTAGCGCAAAATTTCGTTGTATAGAGAAATTCGCTATATAGACGTTCGTAATATGGGAGTTTGACTGTATTATAAATAATTATAGATATTAAAAAAATTAAAATTTATGAATATTTTTTTATCATTCTCTTACACAGTGTTCAGAAAAAGCAAGGAACCAAGTTGTTTTCTACGAAAACATTGGGTAGTTTAAAAATCCTTTGCACCTGATCACTTCATGCTATTTTTAGCTACTTTTGATATGTTTTTGTTTATTCTTGTTTTGCAATTACTGAGAATATAGCCCCAAATTTTTTAAATTGAAAAATAGAATGCCGTCAAAGTAAAATCCAATGTCACACATAAAACAAGACAAAGATTTATACAATACTTGTTTACGAAAACTGACTTTTTCTTAATATTTACTGCAAATTAAAAGTGACTTCTCGTTATGTAGTAGGATGTGAAAGCCTTTGGGACCAGAATTTGGTTAGTATTTCAGTATAGCAAAAATATCACGATTTACTCATAAAGTAGAAACAGATGAATGGTTTAGATTAAGACATAAAAACTGGTTGAGTAATATTAAAAAGGATAACCTCACAAAAAATGAAATAAAGTATACTAGAATATGTGGAAATCAATTCCTATCGCACAAGCAATTGCTATCTACTAAGAAGTAATTCGACAGATTTCTTTCTCTTTCAGTTATATTATACATTTCTGATAATAAACAAAGATATTATAAAAACAATTATTAGCAACTTACAATTTATGTACTAACAATCAAATTTACTAAGATATAAAAAAATTAAGTTGCTCGAGTCATCCAATCAGAATTATTGTCACCAAGAGAGCGCCTTCGTGTAATTTTTATTGTTTCTGTTTATCTCCAAACACAATTTCAAGTAATCGACTTCTGACAAGTAAAGCCTAGCAAATATTATCTAAAATAAACATTTAAAAATATCGTACAGTGAATACTTCACTATTACAAAAAATGCCTGTACTTTTGCTCATAGCAACTTGCCTTACAGTACAGAGGAGATACAAATACAATGATAAATTCAAATGACCTGAAAAACTTCTCCAACAGTTTAAGACCCAGTACTAAAGCATAGTTACTAGTATACTTTCAATAATTTGTCCAACTAATTTATTATCTAATAATAGTATAGACATGTCTGTTGAAATATTCGGCAGAGCAGTTGAAAACTCAATAGACAAATCAACATCCCACGTTACGAGACAAAGGAACGTACCAATTGAACACACGCCAACCAATCTACTAAATAAGATCAAAGAGAAAAATTAATTACGAAGAGAATGGCAACGAATGCGTAACACACAAGTAAAAACTTGCCTAAACAGACTAACTAACGAATTACGAAGAAAAATGGACCAACTCAGAATAAATAGGTAAAAAACATAGCTTCAAGAACTACAACCTACAGATGGTACAATGTGGCAGGCAACTAGAAAGATTCTAAAGCAACCCCAAATAATATCAGTGATAGTGGAGAATGGTGATAAGTACGAAACAGACGAACAAAAATGTGAAATATTTGCGAAAAACTAGACAATACTTTTGACACAAAAATTAATAAATTCAACGAAGAATTTATAACTAAAACTAATGAATACATCAATAACATGAACCACAGACAACGACAAGCTGATTGTGAAAACTCAGTATCTCCTTTGGAAGTGAAACATTATGTAAGAGAACTATCGGTGAGAAAAGCTCCTGAGCATGATTTAATAACCAATAGCGTCTTAAAAAATCTTTCTAAGAAATGCCTTGTGTACTTAACGAGTCTTTAATGCTTGTATGCGTACAGGATATATCCCACTACAATGGAAAATGGTTCATATACTTCTGTTTTACCGAAACCGAAAAAGAACCATCAACAAACGTATAGTAATAGACCAATTCGTCTACTACCTACTATATCCAAGTTATTAGAAAAAGTGAAATCTCGCTTAAAAGAGTTCTTAGTTGCAAATTCAATTCTGCCACCATTTCAATACGGCTTTAGAAACCGCCATTCACCAACTATTGCGAATGACGCAGATCATTGAAGAAAGTTTTGAAAAGAAAATGTTCACAGTGATATAACTTTTGGATGTCGCATAGGCCTTCGACACGGTGTGGTTGAGTGGTCTTATACTAAAACTTGAACAAATTAAGCTACCCATATATCAGCTTAAAATCATAATATCATTTCTTACAGACAGGACATTGCTATCAGAATTGGCTCAGCACTCTCATCTTGGCGATCTATTAGAGCTGGAGTACCTCAAGGCTCGATACTAGGGCCTTCTCTATTCAACATCTTCACCCATGATATGGATATGATGGCATATATACGCAAGGCTACGCAGATGACCTTGCTATCCTCGTAAGAGGGAAATTTCCACATGTTATCTGTGAGGTAACTCAGAGCGCCCTCAGAATCGTGGAAAGGTGGTGTACAAGGCACGGATTGTCGGTAAACCTCGACAAGACCGAACTTGTTCTATTCACAAAGAAAAGGAAGATAGATGGCTTTATAGACCCTCTACTCTTCGGAATCCCTCTAAGGGCCGCCGGGAAAGTTAAGTATCTGGGAGTAATCCTGGATGCCAAACTGACCTGGAAGGAGCACTCAGAACGACAAATACAAAGGGCAACTGCCTCCTTTTGGATGTGTAGACGTATCTTTGGAAACACGTGGGGGCTTAAACCGAATGTCATCATGTGGATGTACACTGCGGTGGTAAGACCCCTCATTACATATGCCGCGCTGGTATGGTGGCCGCGGGTCACCCTAGCAAGCGCAAAGAAATGCTTCGGCCATCTCCAACGGCTGGTTTGTCTAGGAGTGACAAAAGCAATGCGAACAGCACCCACAACGGCCTTGGAAGCCCTTCTCGGACTCGTGCCCCTTCATCTTATGATTGAGGCTGAGGCTAGAAGGGCGGCCTATAGGCTTAAGTGTAGGGGGCAGTGGACAAAGGTAGAGGGAACGCTGGGGCATTCGCAGGTCCTGTCAACTGTGGCAGAGGCTCACGATACCCTCGGCATGAGGAGTGATCGAATGGTACCCTTCTTCTCTTTCAACACACCATATAAAACAGTCATCCCTTCTAGAGAGGACTGGGATACCCGAGGCCATAACCTCCCCACTCCTAAGGGCCTTGTCTGGTTCACAGACGGCTCTAGGACGGAGGCTGGCGTAGGGGGCGGCGTCTACGACGAATCACCTAGAGTGAGGCGTTCGTTCTCACTGGGCAGGTACGCCACAGTATTCCAGGCCGAGATGTTTGCCATCCTGGCCTGTGCTTATGAAAACCTAGATAGAGGTTTTACCAACAAACATATTTACATCTGCTCGGACAGCCAGGCCGCTCTCTTAGCCCTGAACTCTTTCAGGGTGTCTTTGGAGCTGGTATCTGAATACCGAGCGGCGCTGACGAGACTCTGCACGCAGAACTCGGTAAAGTTGCTGTGGGTACCAGGTCACAGTAACATCGACGGTAACGAAGAGGCAGATCAGTTGGCTAGGCAGGGCTCCAATAGGGACCCGCCTGGACCTGAGCCAATTTTTGGGATACCATATTGCAACGTAAGGCTGGTAACGAAGAAATGGGTCTGGACCCGGTTCCTTCGTGAATGGTCTTTACAGCAGGGACCTAGGCAAGTTAAACTCTTTGTTGGAGAGATATCGCTGTCGACGTCAAAAGAACTTCTAAAATTTAGTAAGAAGCAAATTAGGATTGTAACAGGACTCCTAACGGGGCACTGTCACCTCAATAAACATCTGCACAGAATCGGCATCGTAAATGACCCGATCTGCAGACTTTGCGGGAAAGATGAAGAATCTTCCCAGCACATATTATGCCAGTGCGTCAGACTTATGACCCTGCGACACAAACACTTCGGTGCAGCGTTCCTGGAACCGGAGGACATAAGGCTCATCCCTATAGGCCACGTGCTAGCATTTGCGACTGGCACCGGCCTATTCCAAGATGAGAATTAAACGGCGGTATGCACAATGGGCCTATGGCGTGAGTGCCGCGGGGCCAACCCGCACCGCAGAAAGAAGAAGAAGAAGGAGTGCACTGTTACCAAATTGCAAGAAGGCGCTAATCAGTTACTAAAGTGGTTCGAAAAATGGTGTTTTACAATTAATGCAAACAAAACAGAAGCCAAAGTTTTTAAGGTATGGCGATATGAAACGCCAAATCAACTAAAAATTAATGAAAAAAGTATTGAGTGGAATGCTGCGGACAGTGCTGTTGAATATCTGGATGTTTATATTGGTCCGAAGACTTTCCTGGGGCTATCATATCAACCGTAAATTGAAAGAGGCTTATTCGCGACTGGCTATGCTATACCATACCTTAAATAAAAAGTTTGTTAAAAATTGAGTGTGGTTTACATACAAGTCTATTTTGAGACCAATAATTACTTATGCGTGCCCGACTTGGAGTAACGCATCACAAGTACAAATAAGAAAAGTACAAGTGTTCCACAACAAAGTGCTGCGAATTATAATAAACGCCGAGTGGTTTGTCAGATTCATTATGAACTAAATCAGCAAACGATCGATGAGTTCATTAGAAAAACCTGTGTGACATTTTTTAAATACTTAAAGTAGTGTCCAAGTGCGCAAGTGCATCAATTAGGCAAGAAAAATATACATACAAGAATTAAACGTTGACTACCCCAAGACTGCGTTGCAGAGATTTAATGTTAATTAAATAATAAAAATCTGACTGCATTTGTGCCTAGTGATTAACAATTATTCATCATATTAGTTCACTGTACTATTGTCAGTTTCACTGTTAATACATTAATGTTATGTACGAGGGTTGTCCGTAAAATAAGGTCTCCATTTTTTTTTCACAATGAATATCACATTTATTTGCGACTCCTCGTTGGTCCTGAAATTCATCCCACCCAGGTCCGGGCTGTAGGGAGGGTGTGTGACGTTATCCCATCCAAATTGGCTGATGAGGTCGGTTGTTGCACAGGCGGTGTGGGGACGAGCGTTGTCCTGATGAAAACGCACTCCCTTCGTCAGCATGCCCCTTCTTTTGTTTTGACTTGTACGGCGAAGGTTCTTCAAAGTTTGACAGTAGCGATCAGCGTTTAGTGTTGTCCCGGTAGGCATGAACTCGCACAACAATATCCCCTTCCTATCCCAAAACACAGTCGCCATCACTTTGTTGGCAGACAATGTTTGTTTAAACTTTCGCGGCTTCGGCGATCCTGAATACCGCCACTGACGGGACTGTTCTTTTGTCTCTGGTATCGTGTAATGTATCCAGCTTTCGTCGCCAGTGACAATTGAATTCAAGAATTCCTCGCCCACTTCTGCGTAGCAATCAAGGAATTCGCGGGTCGCTTCAACCTGTTGCCGTTGGTGATCTTCGGTGAGCATTCTGGGGACCCACCTTGCACACACCTTCTGATAATGCAAATGTTCTACCAAACTCTTGTCAATAGTAGTCTTACTGACATCAGGGATCAATTTGCACAGCTCCCGAATCGTCACCCGTCGATCTTCAAGCATTACCCTCTCCACTTTTGCAATCATTTCGTCCGAAACCGAGGGCCGTCCGGCACGCTGTTCATTATAGACGTCTGACGTCCGTTTTTAAACTCTCTGCACCATTTTCGCGAGTTTTTGATGTCTATACACTTCAAATAACTGTCGATATATTTCTGTAGGCGTAGTGTCCTTAGCACACAAAAAACGAATCACAGAACGTAACTCACACCTGGCGGTAGTTTTAAGTGAAAGCTCCATCGCGGTCGGCTACCAAACCAAGATTAAGGGTCGCAGACAGCTCAGAGTGGTGGGGATTTGTAGGCGGGAAATCAAGCTGCACGCCAGTGTTGCCAGATCTTGCGTTAAAGCGTTCCTCGCGACTCTAGCGTCTTGGAGACCTTATTTTACGGACAACCCTCGTATTATACTCAGTATGTGATCACAACTATGAATAGCATACTCATGCTTAACCGGTTTAATAAAAAAAAAAACCTTCAATAATTATTATATGTAACAGTATGCTTTGTTAAACAAAATTGAATAGTTTCGTACTGTCATAATATTGCTTTAAAGCATCACCACATCTATTTATTGTAATGATCTCTCCCACTAAAGCTACAATGTAACCTGATTCTTAAACTCTTTAACTAATTTGGGATTTTTTTTAAAATAAAATTTAATACTTACGGTTTCTTCCATTTCTGCTCCTTCTGCAAAGCAGCATGTAATACGAGTAATATTATCCAAATATGACTCTTGAAGTGTTTGAGACAATTTCAGAAAGTCATGACTAAAAAATAACTGCAGCTTTCGTACTACATTTGAAATACCTAACGCCTCTTTATTTTTAAAATTTATGCTATAAAGAAATTCAGCTGTATTATTAGAAGATTAAAAAATTTTAATATTTTATACTTACTGTATCATTCTTAGTAACTTAAGAAAATTTTCCATATATGAAGTTAAATACTGCAACCGAACATCATCACTATTCATTATGCCCCCATTGAGAGAGGCAAGCTGAACTAAGCACGAAAGTATGTGGTGTGATAATGTTTCATTGTCACGCATTTTCCAATAAATCTGAAAAATAAGTGGCAGAAGTTGTGGAGCCAACATTACTTCTCTCCAACTGGCACCCAAACGTAAAGCAGGCGCTTGATCTGCTTCGTATACAGCTTCATAAACCCCAATTAACCTTTTCGGAAGTGTGGGAAGTTAAGGAAAATTGTTTAAAATATGGTTAATTAACATAAACTTGTTAAATTACGGAAAATAAAGTTATTTTTAAATTACACTATATTTATGTATAAACAGCATATTTGGTAATAAACAAAGGAAATAGTTATTTTTGTTACAAGTACCTAAAATAATGTTTTTTCGGACGAATCGTTGTTGTTTCCGGACGAGGCGAAGCCGAGTCCGGAATAACAGATGAGTCCGAAAAAACGTTTTAGGTACGTGTTACAAACAACATTTTTTTGTTAAAGCTCCCAAAAACACATTCAAACCTCTTATTATTAAGAATGATTAATGTGATCGGAGTAAATATGTCTCGAAAATAGTGAGCTTCGGATTTAAACTATTCTGCTTTATTTACCTAAATGATCCTAGAAAGTTGTCATGGCAACTTTTTGGGATAGTGTCCGAAAAAGTTGTCATGGCAACTTTTTGGGATAGTGTCCGAAAAAGACTCATTTTACGGACTGAAATGAGTCCGTAAAATAGCTCATTTTACGGACTGAAATGAGTCCGTAAAATAGCTCATTTTGGGAGCGTATACAAAAAAAACATATATGTTACTAAGTAAAGCCGTTCATTAACCAAAAAAATACTTGTTTTAAACATTTTAAACAACAACAACCAGTTTGAGGTGAAGTGATTTAATATTCAATCATTAAGGCATGGATTCAAGCAAAATGCACATTCTGAGATATTAATATAGCAACTAAATGGTTTTTTATCTATCTAAATCCATCAAAATACATAAATCAAGTTTGTTTATCTCACATAGTTTAAAGCATTATACACATATTTAAGTGATGTGCATATTCATATATATATTTCATCATAAAATATGTATGTGGTTGTACATTTTATCATAAAATCAGTACAAAATCTTTGTTTCAATTTGTTACAACAATAAATATGCCGAAAAACAACAGCTTTATTTTAAATAGGGGGGATTATAAAATTCCTAGCACTTTTATTACATGAAAATAAAGCAGTATGCAAAGCCTGCAGCAAAATGGTAAACATCAATTCCATTTTAACACGTAAAATCATTGGTGCAATAAAAATCTTCAAATTATATATCATTAAGATTGCTTTGCACGAGTGAATGTAAGAAATGAAAGTTATTCAATAATTCCAAATAAGGTATGCGAACTATTGGGACTACTGTTAGAAATAAATTATTTATCGAACAAATAACAAATATGCAATAATATCTTTATAATCTTATTTGTTAATAACACTAATTGTTCCATGAACAGCTGCTTGATTAATTTTTTTGCGGTTGTTATGAAGCAACCTCTTGAAATATTGTTTGTCAACTCCTTCAATTTCTTATTTATTCGTTGTTTTAATTGTCTAAACATCAAAGCTGACCAATTTTCTTCATAAACCTTTTGTTTTAAGTAAGCCCAAAAACTTTCTAAGGGTCTTAATTTTGGAACATTCGGGGGATTCTCACTTTTTTAATATAATTTATATGTAGTTCTTCCAGCTGAGCAACCTTTCATTGGCATAATGGCATGATGCCCCATCAGGCCAAAATACATATATATATCTTCCCGATTGTTAATTTTTGACTAAAAACGGCTTCATTTTCTTTCTATACATTCTCTGGAATATATTTCTGCATTTAAAGCATAGTTTGCTTGTACAAAATAGGCTTCACTGGCACCCTTAGCTGAAATTGCAATCCAAACAATTTTTTTTTAACTTTTCTCGGAATTGAATTTATGTAAACACGAGAACATTTCCTTTGTTTTCTGTATAATAATATCGATTTGACGATATTGAAAAGAAAAATAAGATTCATTGTCATAAATAATATCTTTTCTGTTAATTGTTCATTATTAAAATATAATATTTTTTCTTCCATCATGTTTAAACTGACTGAAAACTAGGCGTTTAGCCTCTCCTTTTGTCGTTGCTATTGTTAGGGAATCGATTTCTCTCCATTTTAAAATTTTAGTAATGTTTCGGTCTGACACATTAAATTTATTTGTTAACTTTAACAAAGTAGCTCCATTTTTCCTTGACAACCTTACAATTTTCCATAATTTTTGATTGTTTTTTGTACACTTTTACAAGAACAATTTACCGCCTAACGTCGAACTTAATATATCACCTTGCTACTCAATGGCAGCTCGTGAGTTAAGAAAGAGGTGGACACAAGAAAAAACTTACCTATTTTTTGTACATAAAATCCATTCTCCTATTTTTCATGCTGGAAAAGACGTCTATGACTTTATTGTCAAAATCCGGGATAGATTGGACGAACTTCTTTTCTATTGATAGGACCGCCAATGCGTTCAGTCGATCTTTTTGCACACAATTAACTTCCATCATTAAAAAAATGTCACTTTCGTCTTTGAATTCAAACGCACGATTGCGCGAAAACAGCGTTCCAAAGTCCAAATTCAAACGTTGACTGCAAATGGGGAACGCTTCGCTCGGTGCCCAATTCACCTGGTGTATCGCATATAGCGAAGATAACCGATAGGCAACCGAATCACCTCTACATAGGTACAAATCAGGTGGTTGGGTGGGCACGTGCCCTTGTGCCCTTTAGTACAAGCCGCCACTGTTGCTACTTGATTATTTATACGAAAATGTTAGAAATTCATTAAAGTCCCAATTTATAGTTCGCATACCTTGTTATTACACAAATCCTTTCTTGCATCTTGCAAAAAATAATGAAGAGTTAAATTTGGAGTTGTATAATGTGTTCAATGCGCCAATGTATTGCTAAGAAAATTAACAAACAATAAATTTAGGTTAGCTTTACAAAAAATACTTAGAGACATACTAGACCAAACTATTAGACGAAAAAATTATGTTGATAAAATTAAAACAATGAACGAAAACTGTTAAAAATCGATTTCCTATCATAACAGGATTTATCAAAAATGATAAAACAATATTTGTGAAAGCATCATTTCAAATGCAACTATTATAAAAAAAAATTACAAATCTGCCACTCTTTCTAGAACAGTCATTAAAAGCTGAGCAAGGTGGTTAGATGCTACCTTTTAGTACTCTGGTAATTTTACACTGTTAAAAAATTAATATAGAATTTAGAATTTTCCTCAATATCAATGGATCTGCAAGCCAAAAAATGTAATGTAAAATTCTTAACTTTCAAAAATATGACTGTGGTATAGAATTATTTTAAAAGAGAAATGATAGATAGTATTAAGTTGAATAGTAAATTGTTAAGTAGACAATCACGCAAAAAATATAACATTCTAAAAATAAATGTATATTCATCTCCTAACAACTTTTAATTAAAGTGCTTATTTTCCATATAAACTTACACATTTATCACAAATATGTGCATATTTTATTCATAATTGCTGCATAAATAATAAAATATTTTGTTACCTTCATGTGTATATAAAACCGTGCCTTGGTAATCACAATTTAAGGATAATAATACTAACATTAAATAAGCTTTTACCCGCACCCATTTTTAATTTTTATGTAAATACAAATTTAGATGTATGTAGTTTATTAAGAAACAGGCAACTGCTGAAATTAAACACATTTGTGGTCTTAGTATCCTGAATAATTTCTTCAATTAATTCGACTACTATTAACTAACAACTACTTGCAAACACAATCATATAAAAGGATATGCATTGGTGATATGTAACCCCATGTTAAAACTCCCGCTGTGATAATGAGCAAATGTTCCATTAACCGTATTACATTATTATCATACGGTGGGTCACTTTTAATAATCTCGGACAATAACTGTACACAAAACTGAAATATTCTTCTTAAATCAGTTGCCTCAAATTGTTTCTTAGCTTTAAAATGAACTTCCCACGGCAGACCAACATCTGTAGATTTGACTGTGCTAGCATATTCCTGCATTAGATTATGAATCAAATTGCATCCCAATATTTTCTGCAATTAAAATTACCATTGATTAACGAGGCAAGCATATAAAAAACATATGGAATACCTTTGAATGATCACCAGTAATAATAAGATTTTCCACTTCATTTAGAATACTTGATCGTTCCTGACCAAAATCTTCAACACTTCCTCTCTTTACCATAATAGCAATAACTTGCAAAATTCGTTCTTGTACAAAGAATGGAAGATCGCTTCTCATTGATATATACTGCATCAAATACTGACGTAAGGATAGAATATCTGATTCTTGAAGAAACGGCCATTCTCTAATAAGTGCACTTTTAAGAACTTCTGCTGCTTCGAATAAAACATAGTGTACTTGTGAAGTTTCCAGAATTTGTCGACATAAGACATAAGGAGCTTTTGATTTGCGAAAGCTCAAAAATACCGCTTCTGCAGAACGTCGTTGTTCGTCACTTACCAGATTAGGGGGTGCCTGTGAGAAAAAAAATAAAACGGAAAAGTAATTTATATTAATTTTTGACTCATTAAGTATTTACGGTAATCACAGCACCAGCCGACTCTAGCTGAGTTATAATTTGCTCATTCATTATTTTAGTATTTTTGAATATAATTGCTTATTTATGTTAACAGCAAACTTTGCCAAAACATTGAGGTTATTTGAGTTTATTCGCCGCGGTTGACATACTGTCTAACATGGGTATTACTAGGAAATTTTTATTGAGCAACCATAATATACCAGTAATAATTATTTTTGATATAATTTCTATAATTTTATTTGTGATAGAAGAAAATATTAAAATAAGACATTTTGAATGTGTTGGGAGAATGACTTGTTATTTAGAGCCTAGGTATATGTACAAGTACAGATAAAAAGAAGTATTTCATTGCAGGTGCTGCTATCTAGGTTCAAGTATGTACATATTTAGTTTACTTGAATCCTTCTACCTCTGCAACGATAAAGGCAATGCCAGATTAAGGTGGGAGCAAAAGAGCAAATGCTCCAGGGTCCAACTGTCGGAAGGGTCCGAAATTTTTTAATAGTATAAAACAATGAATTGATTTCCCAAAATGAATTTGTATTTTTATGCTTTACAACCTTTTATCAATATTACCAAATACTGGCCTTCGGCCGATTGTGTGAACCAGATTAATTAAGACTGAAAAGAGAATTCCTGAGACTCAGATTTAGGGGATTCCTTACGCGATAGAATTTGTCGTATGTCCCAGCCAAAGACCGCAGATTTATTTATTCTATTTATATTCATAATTATATTATTATCGGCTGCTTCTTGTTCCATATATTTTATATTTTATTGTATTTATATAACATGATTTTATTGTAATAGTTATTTTTATTTATATATAAATGGATAATTTTATTATTGTCTATATATATTTCAATGTCAATGATTAAACAACACGTTTTTAAATATAATACAATTTTATTATAATTTATTAATCCTACATTCTCGAAAATCTCGTATTAATCCCTGTGGAGGCCCCTAAACAGTCAAAAACTCTGCCCCCCCCCCACGTTGCAAAATATCGCCTACTACGTTTTTAATTTTACCAACTAACAATTTTAATAAACCAATTTTATTACACAAAATAAACATTAACAATAATAATATTAAACAAAAATTATTATTTTATACAGCAGAAATCAAAGTGGTTAAAATATGGGGGAGGTCCTTCCCCAACAATGGGATGTTGCGGGCTAATAATAGTAAATATTAGAGTCGTTAATGATAAGTTTTTGTTTCTTTGAGTTGATTCATTTTTTCTATCTTTTACAAATAATTTAAGAATACTTGATTTAATTTTTTCTCATGATCAGATAAGTCCGTTGTCGCAGGGCCCGCAAACAGGCCTGGGACTCATAGCAGCCTACTCTGGTTATTTGGTAGTCCGGCACTAGAAATTAGGGGCCCTTTAACAAATATTGCTCCACAGTCCCCATTTCCTTAATCCACATTGGGTAGAGGTATATAAAAATGAGAAAAAATACGTGTGCGCGAATGCCAACTAAAAAATTTATTTCCTAGAAAACATCTTGTGGTAATCATATCTTTATGGTTTCCTCGGTAATACCGTTTTCACAGTATCAAGGTGGTGTGAGACAAAACTGAGCTGGTATGTGCTGTTGCACAATAGGGCCCGACCCTGCAGGTTTGCATGTTGTTGTGTAACCGTGTTTAACCGGTCTAGTGTATAATGTATGCTTTGTATGGGACATATATAGTTATTACTTTACTGCAATCGTAACATGGGGAGTGCTTTTAATTTGATCCCCAATGGCACATGGAGACCCAATACCGACCATCCAGGGGATGCAAAAATGATTCGAACCGGGAAACTTGTGGACTATTAGCTACATTTAAACTCTGACTCTCTTATCATTGAGCGATTCGAACCCTTTTTGTGGAAGTAATTTTAGGTTTAAATATTTTTCACAATTCGTAAAGATGATAAATATGACACTTGCTGTACTAACACTATTTGAAAGTTCAGAGTAATTACAACGAACTTCATAAAGTTATTCGTCGTTTCTTATAATTCTTATTATTGCCACTAAAGTTACATACTTTTAGTATTACCTTATTTAGAAAATATTTTTAACTATTTTCAACGTGATCGTCTTTTCCAGTGCCTTCAGTGTTTATATGGTAATTTTTTTTGGTGACTTACTTTTGGCACCTTGTATATTCTAAACTGTTAATTTTTTCTTGTAAGCTAAGATCGTGTCTCTTTTTGCGTCAATTATTGCAAAGAGTTAGAATACATCTAAGTCAGCTGCTGCCAACCAGCCTGCAGGCTGTTAACTTACGAGAGAGAGAGGGGGTTCGGGTCCCACCCGAACTTGAAAATTCAAACAAAAAAATGCATGCAAACAAGGTTATTGTTCGAGTACGAAAATAATTCTAAGATAAAATTGATAACATAAAACGAAGTCACGATTGCTATAAACGATATGTTTCCTATGTAGTCGTATACGTCCGGCCGTTCTTCGCAAAAGTAATAAGAATACCCGAATGATAACATTATCCGTGGTTTCAATAAATGGCACAGTCTTTGTAAAACTATGTATCTAATAAATGTGCGGAAAATTTTTTATTTTTAATTATAGCTTACTTATATTAAAAAGAGTTGAAGTTTTAGGACTTAATCTAAAATTCGACTTTTACAATTGTCAAAAATCTGTTTTGTAATTGCAATTAATTTTGATTAAAAAAAGGTAATTCAAAACTTGCGGTTTTGGTTTATTTGTGAAGTTTATCTTAAAAATGACCTAGGAACAACTTTTGTTTTTGTTTTTGACAGTATAATTAATATTGGTGCCGTGTGCAGCGCTCTATCCCTTCTTACCAAAACTTTTATCCTTGAGAAGTTGTTACTCGTACATAGCTCGATAATAATTGTGCTTAGTCACATTTATAATTCAGTGCAGTTGAAGAATATTCTCGAACAAAATGCCAGTGAAAGCTGTCTGTGTTTTAAACGGCGAAGTAGTCCAAGGAACCCTATTTTTTACCCAAGAGGTAGGTTTATTATATCATTTAATGACGCCGGTGTTCTAACATTTCAAAACACAGGGTCCAAAGGCCCCAGTAAAAGTGTCCGGCGAAGTTAGTGGCTTAGGAAAGGGGATGCATGGATTCCATGTCCACGAATTTGGCGACAACACCAATGGATGCATTTCTGCAGGTGCTCATTTCAATCCCCATGGAAAAGATCATGGAGCTCCAAATTCTTCAGTACGCCATGTGGGGGACTTGGGAAATGTTGAAGCTGGAGACAACGGAGTCGCAAAAATTGACATTTGTGACAATATAATTTCCTTGGAAGGGGAACACAGCATAATTGGACGCACCTTGGTAGTTCATGCTGACCCTGATGACATGGGCCTTGGAGGACATGAACTAAGCAAAACCACAGGAAATGCTGGAGCTCGTGTAGCTTGTGGTGTTATTGGAATTGCAAAGATTTAAGCCACCATTCCATTACTTTATTATATTCTTTGTAACTTTTTTGTTAAGTTTTGTAAGGGTTTGGTTCCAGTAAACCAACAGTTCAAGGTTTTTTTTTTTAGTAGTTTGAACTCGAAATGTAAGTTTTGAAATAGTAATTAAAAAATGTATTATTTACTAATGTTTCTTTAATTTTTGCTTATTCTCACTGAAAAGACCTATTATTGACAAAAAGATTAGAGATATTAAAAGTTAGTATTATGTAATTCAACTACAATAATACAGTAGCAAAAAAGTAGTATGATTTTTTCACTTTGCAAATAAATCAATGTTAACATTCTAGGCACAACCAAGACTATACAGTTTCGTTTTTATAATGAAATGATTACTTGTGATGTAAATTGTTTTAAACATACATATTGAAAATTGTGTTTAATTAGAAATCAGGGTAATTCTGTGATAATACTTGATCGAAGTAACCATGATTTTTATTTGTAATTATTTTCATGATATGTATGGAAATACACAAAACCTGTTTGTATTTTACAAGCGTAATTGTAACAAAGTGTTCGTGTTTGTGGTCTTTATAAAGTAAAACTTTGAACCTTAATGAATAAAGAGGAGTGAAACATTTTACCTGTAAAATCTGGAAAAATGCTTTTTGAATAAAAAATAAGCAAATCCGTATGCTGTAATAAGTAAATGATTTCACTATGATCTTTTACTCGTCAGATTTGTAAGTTATCCATGAATCAAAGCAAATATTTACTTTAGTCAGTAATAGACTTACAGCTGAAGCTAGTGCATTACTTCTGTGATTATTCTGTAAAGTTCTGAACTAACTGAAGTAGTGAATAACATACGGCTTGTAAAGGTTTACAAAACTAGTGGTTCTGGGTATACTAATGATTTTAGAAGTACATATATCTCTGCTTCAAGAGGAAGATTCCGAATGCATTTTACCTTTCATTTTTTGGGTACCTAATACAGAATTGTGTTCTCACTCGTACAAGAAATGAAGGTTTATGATATTTTGTATGAGTATAGATATGAAGATGAATGTTCAATATCTGCTTGAAATACCTATGTAGTCGTATTATAATTACTACCAAAAACTACCCCAGGAACTGAACTTTATGGAAAGGTAAATGGCTACTTGTTAAGTATAAATATTAAGTATGGTTGTTCCTAGGGTTTCCATACGTCCGGATTTACCCGGACATGTTTGGGATTTTAAGGTGTCCGGGGAAGTCCGGCCGGAATTTGAAAAAACGTCCGGAAAACCTGGGATCGTAAAAAAAATTAACTATGTCGAATATTTTAATCGCTACGACACCACATCTCTAATAAGGCCGACGCATGTTCGAATTTACCGTACAAATCTCTGTACTCTGGCGTCACGTCGGCGTCGGTCAAATTTTTCGTTTTCGGCGAACTCGTGAATGCGTGCGCTGGGCATTTGATGACTGATATTAATCGTGAATGCGACCGGTAAAGGCGGTAAATCGGTATATATCGGTGAATCCCAAAGTTCCTGTAAAGTGTAAATTGTGTTTTGTGTTTTTGGTTTGTGTAGGCTCTGCCGCTCAGCGTGCAACGCGCAATATTAGATTTTAAATTTTACTAATAAAATTAAGCATTTAATAATGCCAAAACGAAAGTGTGTAGTAACAGAAGAAATACTTAAAGCTTTCCCTTCTATTAAAAAAGGAAAATCTAATTCCGAAGTCCTTTGTAACATATGCAATACGAATCTTAGTATTGCTCACAAAGGCAAAAAAGACATTGAAGATCATCAGAAGACTGAAAAACATTTAAAAAATTTGAAAAGCCAAGCAGGTAAGTAAATGATTTACCTATACAAAGCAATTCTAGCACAGTAATTACAATTTATGTTATATTTAGGTACATCTAAGCTAGATACTTTTGTCAGAACAACAAGCAATGATAAAATTGTTAAGGCCGCAGAAGCAACCCTTGCATACCACACAGTGAAACATCACCAGTCATACCACTCCATGGACTGTACAACAAAAGTAATATTTTTAAATTATTAACTTAGGTATGATTATTTTATTATGACATCATAATTTTTTAGATTCATAAGAAAATTTACCAAGATTCATTAATTGTAAAATCTCTAACATGCGGACATACTAAAGTAGAAGCCGTAGTAAATGGAGTTCTTGGACCATATTCACTGAAAACCATCAAAAATCAAATAAGCGGTTTATCATTTATTGGAATTTCTACTGATGCAAGTAACCACAATTATATTAAGATGTTTCCTGTATTAATACAGTATTTTGATTTTAAAAAAGGGGGGATACAAATCAAGCTTGTTGATATATGTAACACAAACAATGAAACATCAGAAACTGTTTCTGATCTTTTATTTTCTGTTCTTGAAAACCTTGACGTAACTGAAAAATGTATTTCATTTTCTGGGGATAATTTCAATACAAACTTTGGCGGAATTAACAGAGCTGGAACAAATAATATTTTTAGCAAATTAAAATGTAAAGTGAACGAAAACTTGATAGGAATTGGATGTCCTGCTCACATTATAAATAACGCTGTTCACACCAGTTGTGACTCGCTGCCAGTAGACTTGGAATCTATAGTTTTAAAACTTTTTAATTATTTTAACATATACACTGTAAGGGTTGCTTCTTTAAAAGAATTTTGTGAATTTGTTGACACCAATTATCAACAACTTTTGTACCATTCAAAAACAAGGTGGTTGTCGCTTTTCCCAGCTATAGAAAGAGTTCTTAGGATGTTTGAAGCTTTAAAGTCTTATTTTTTATCTGATATTAATTCCCCCTCCATATTAAAATCATTTTTTGAAAATTCTTTTCTGAAGCGTACCTATATTTTGTACATTCATTAATGACAGTTTTTCATCAGAATATTGAACGAATCGAACGTCTTGACAATTCAATTGTTGAGACAATGCTAATCCTTGAAAATGTAATTGAAAATTTAAAGAACAGGTTAAAAAGTAAATTTATTCCTCTGAAAGTACGTGATTTGCTAGGAAAAGCGTCAGAAGAAGGATTGGAAAATGAATGTTTGATATTTAAAAAAAATATGATTTTCTTATATGAAAAAGCAATAGACTATCTAAATCGTTGGGTAAAACCTCTTGAGGAATTTAAATGCTTTAAGTGGATCGACTTGAAAGGCATAGAAAATAATGACTGGGAAAACGACATCTTACCATCTATTCAATATCTTTTAAAAAAAGGTATTAATATAGACGATGCAAAACTTTTTGACCAATATTCTTTATTAAAAAAATTTATTACTGAAACTTTTACTATGGAAAACCAACATAATTTGCCAGCTCGCAAAAAGTGGTCAACTTATTTTCAGCAATGTATAACCATTGAAAACTTTTCAGAATTGCTAAAAATATGTGAATTCTTTTTTGCTATTACTGCACACAATGCAAATGTTGAGCGAATATTTTCTTTAGTTGCGGCCCAATGGACAAAAGATCGGAATAGGCTTTCTCTTGAGTCTATAAAAGGTATACTAATGACCATATTTATTTTTGGCATGACCTGTTCTGAGTTTTATGACTATATTATGTCCCCAGAAAATGTTTCCCTCCTGAGCGAAATTCAGAAATCAGAGAAATATCACGTACATTAGTTATTTTTACACAATAAATGATGCTAACTGTGTTTTTTTATCAAAGAATAGAGATTTGTGTTTTGTTTTGTGATATCATTGTATTGTTATTATACCATTTACCTTGATATTAGGCATTTTCGGCATTTATATTTTTTTTTTAGTTAAAATGTACATATTTTTGAATAAAATAAACATACTTTTAACTGTTTTTTAATTTAATTTACCCTTTAAAGTACATTATAAAATTTATGACGTATTTTACGGCAGAGTCCGGATTTTGTCCGGATTTCAGGGCTCACTTGTCCTGAATTTCAAAAAACCTTTATGGAAACCCTAGTTGTTCCATCTCTGCTTTAAATACCTAGTTGGTGGAATTTTTTTATTACTGACTAAAAGTAAACTACTATAAGGGGTAGTGAGAGGCAGTCAATATTTAGCAGAAACGTAATGGTAATAGTACTCTAGAATGTAAATCACTAAGCTTTATAATTATTATTTTTCTTCAGTTTTATTTTGTTGATTTTTTTATAAATATATATATCCGGTTTCTTTCTTTTTCTAAGAATTCCTTTAAACATTTTAGTTTTTCTTTAATAGCCTCTTTCTTCTTTATTTTTATGTGAAGAATTTATGACCATACAATTTCGGAAATGAACATAGTTGCTGTGAACATAAATTCATTGCTCCTTACATCTGCAAGGATTTCATCTTCTATGCATACGAAACCTTACTTACTCAAAATATACATTAAATTAATAGAAACTCCAAAATGTATTTGCCCAATTATCTTTCGGTAAGTAATAGAAAAAGAAGAAACACATGCATGTTTCAGTACATCTGCTTATAGAAAGAAGTATTTACTTAAAAGCTGAAGCATTTGCTTGCAACTAATAAAAGGTAGATCTTTTAAATATATACTGAAGAATATGTCTATTTTTTATAGTTGAAGTAACTGTCAATATAATATCTTATTGTGTAATTACACAAAGTAATTAAATCTACTCTATTGAGGCGGCCGTAGGCTAGAGGTTAGCCCTTATATTTCTATGCTGAAGGTCCTGGGTTCAATTCCCAGTACCGGAACATCGTATTTTTAACGGCCACTCTCCCTAGCAAGGCAGTGGCAAACCAGTGAGGTATTCTGCCTAGTAAATCTTCTCTGGAGGAGAAGTGTTTATACTTCCCGTGGTTCGGAGCCCACGTTAAGCTGCAGGTCCTCTATGTCTGTGATACTTAAAACGCGCAACATAGGCATAGGAGAGAAGATCGTTACGTCTCTTAAGGGATAAAGTACTCTAAGAAAGAAAGAATTAAATCTAAAAATTTAATCCCTTGGAAGTTTTCAGTAAAAATGATTTAGTTCAGTGGTTCTCAACCTATGGGTTGCAAAATGATAGCTGCTACCTTACGCCAAAACGAGAAACCAGCAAAATGATTTTAATGTTTTCGAGAATGGTTTCATCATAAATTTTATCGATGACCGTCAGATGATGAACATTCCAATATTATTGGATTTCAATTATTGGCTTGGTGAAGCACTTATCTTCAGAAGTATTTCTCAGCCAAGTTACTTTAGTTAGTTCAAGTTCCTACTGAAGATGGCAGCTTACTTGCCGAAATACGTATTTAGGTGTTCTAAATATCGTGGTGGTAAGGGTTTTCCAAAGTTCATCTACTTAAACCATCATCTCCAATCAATACTATCATTGTATGCTGTTTCATGCGTTTTCATCACTATCAAAATGATGATTATTTTAAAGTAATTTGTGGCTTGCTAAAGTTGCCTACCTAGCCGACATATTTTTGCTAATGAACAATTTAAATTGGTCAATGCAAGGAAATCAGACCAATTTTTACTTTCCCATACCTTATAGGTATAGCGTAAGTATTGAAATCATGAAAATTTTCGAAATCGAGATTTTAACGGATATATCCGTTTTGGGTCTGTAGGAACCCAAAAAAGTGGTTTTTAAAAAATGTCTGTCTGTGGGTGGGTATGTACGTACGTATGTACGTATGTACGTATGTACGTACGTATGTGACGCTCCTACAGCTGAAAGTATTGCTCCGATTTTGATGCGCTTTGGAATGCGGGGGTGTATCAAAAATTCATCGAAAAAATAAGCTTTTCAAAAAAATCCGAAACCGGAAGCGGAAGTTACGCATGTTTTTTTGGTATCACTTTTTTCGTGATTACAATTTTGAAACTTTTATCGCGGATAACGATAGAGGGTCATAAGACAAATCTGTTAGTTTTTTGCCGAACTCGCTAGTTTTAAAATGAAGGGCGCTATGATTTTTTGAAAATTTTGAGTTTAACGCCCAATTACTCGAAAACGGATGAATCGATTCAAATGATTTTTATTTTCTGAATAGTATATGAAGGGTAAAATGAGGTGATACAAAAAGTTTTTTGAAAAATTATAAGGGGCCTAAATTACGAATTTTCAAAATTTTGGAAATTTTCAAAAAATTATTTCTCAAAAACTGCTACAAGGAATTTTTTTAAATTTCATATGTCGATAGACCTCGCAAGGGGCTATCGATATGTTTTTTGAAGAACTCCGTAATTTTCCTGTGGCGCCCTCTACGAAGCTTGGAAGTTTGAAACTTCAAACTCCTTTAATTAATATACGAAAAAAGATAGGAAGCTGGGGTTTTCACTGAATCGCTCAGTACGTAATGGAGCATATGAATATGCAAAGAAATATTACACTCGTGGATATATGTAAGCGCACCGGCCCCCTCCCCCCTCTTTTTTAGAAAATATATTTTTTTTATTCTAACTGTTGTTATTTGTTTGCGTCAAAGAATCTTTTTTCCGCGAAAATAAAAAAATCGATTTTTTATGCCCTACAAAATATAATTTCCAGGGACTTAGAAAATTTTACCTCGGTAGCAATAGCGATTGGTACTAGTTAGACCGCGCGACGGCCTAGCGGTACGGACAGCCCGGTTGGTTCAGAACCATTGCCATACTGTCGCGCTACATTCATTTCTTTAACCGGTATTTAACAACAAGTTATAAATTATTTATCAAAATTTTGTATTTAATACTTAATTTGATATATATAATTATTATTTATATATATATATATATATATATATATATAATTTGAAATAAAGATGATATGAACAGTTTCCAGTATGGGAAAGTCCAGGGAGGCAGTCGCGTCCACTTATTTAATATATTATAATGAATAAAAATTTTTTGTCAAATAATTTGAGCTTTAATTAATCAAAGTTAAAATGGATTGTTTTGATGTGTTTCCATCATTCTCACAAATGGTTGAAGGCAACCTGATAACTCAGAAAAAAATGTTAGCCCTACGTTAAGTTATACAAAATCAATTATTTTAATAAAAAAGAAATTTATTCAATACTTTCCACCTACAATAGATATTCGTTTGAGCAATATGTGGGTAGGTAATAAATTCTCTTCAACAATGGCAATCAAATAATTAAACTCTACCAGAAGAAGAAAATTTAATTGAATTATCAACGGACAAGAGTTTGTAAATAAAGTCTAAAAATAACCATAATAATTTACCTAAATCTTGGTTACAAATTGAAGAAGGATATCGGATTCCAAGTGAAAAAGCAATAACATTGATACTTTAATTTGCAACAACTTCTTTGGCTGAAAATGAAATTTCAAAAATGGTTGTTACGAAAATACGTTCAAAAACCAACTTGACATAAATTCAGTGAGGATAGCATTATCAAATTCTACTGAAATTACAGTTAATAAATTAATTGAAGATAAACAAGAAAACCATTAAATATTAACTTGCATTATTTTGTTCATGATTTATGTAAGAGTTTTAATAAATATAATTCACAATATTTTAGTGATTTTTATAATTTTGAAACAACCTTTTTATTTAAAATCGCTAGTTTTACATTTCTCCATAGTTAAATGTAAATAATAAAAAACGAAATTGTATTATTTTTATAAATCGAAATTCGTCTGAACTGCTTACAGTAGAGATGTACTGAATGTTACCTACTTTTCACTTGTAGAGTTTATTGTCCATTAGGCATATTTTTATTTACTTACATAATACAAATATGTTGGATCATGCAGTAAAAATGTTAAGAAACGCCGCTAGTTTAGTTATCCAAATGATATTACGCCAACAAGTCGTTTACTTGTTTAAATTACCTTCTCAAAATAAAATGTCCAATTTTTCATTCTTGGGTAATCTAAGCATTCTATTAATAATAACTGTTTTACACAAGCGTATTCGAATAAGTTATAAATTTATAAAATACAAGCAAAAACTATAAAACATTTTTTTTATCATAATATGTATTTGTACAGAACATCTCCTGCCTACTAGAAACAATTGGTATATGATTTTTTCATAAGTAAAAAGGTAAAAGGTGTAAATATTAATTTTTTTGAACATGCATTCTACAGCAGATGGTATTGCAAGAAACTATATTATATTAGGGGTCTATTAAGCCATACTCCCAACACCAGTCACTTCTATTATAAGATTTTCTATCCTCTCCAGTATGTCTTTATTTTCTTTTTTGCTAATCATATTAACATTTTTTATTTAATTTCATCAATATTTTTGTTTTATTCATTATTTTTGATTCTTTACCCAATTCTATCATGCTTTGCTTTACTCTTTCCATTTCAAATTGTGTTGTTTGTTTGTTCCTGGTTTTCTTATTGCAACTTCCTTATTAGCAGTTCTCTCTCTGTTTCTAAATTTTTTTAAATGTTTTATTCTGTTTCTACTCGCTAATTCACACCTCTCAAATAGTAGGTAATATTAGAATTTCAGAATAAATAACAAATATTCTCCCCCTGTATTGAACATGAACCATGAAGTAACAACTTATAAATATTTCATGTGATAACATACTCAACACTGCTCGAAGGCGACTACTCCCATTCACAGACACAGACGGGTCCAAAACTGACAGCGGCACAGGAGCAGGAATTTACGGGGCAAACCCCCAATTCAATGCTTTCGCATCACTGGGGCAGTATGCCACCGTATTCCAAGCAGAAACTCATGCAATAGACATATGTCTGCAAGAGAACATTGCAAAAAACTATCACAATAGAGATATCATTGTGCTAAGTGACAGCCAGGCAGCTATAAAAGCTCTAGCTAGCCACCAGATTAACTCAAGAATGGTCTGGGACTGCCTTCAAAACCTTATCACCCTTGCTAACCATAATAGGGTAACCATAATGTGGGTGCCAGGGCAAAAGGGCATTCAAGACAATGAAAAAGCAGATACTCTTGCAAAAAAGGGATCAGAAACGCCATTCACTGGCCCAGAACCAGTACTATTTGGAATAACCAAAACCTCAGTCCGCAGCTGGCTAAATGGATGGATAAACACAAGACATCTAAACCACTGGAACCGTACAGAGGGACAAAGACACAGCAAATCAATGCTAATAA
>JABXWE010103460.1:0-19312 GCA_014611495.1 Limonius californicus | reverse complement strand
TTAATGCAACGGCTCGTAATTAAATTTACCTGTATCGGTGAATATGAAAATAATACGGGGTGCGTTCGGAAAATCCTCGGTCGGCACACAATAATATTACAAAAATCAATCTAATAAACTTCTAAACGGTAAACGGCATAACGTAGTTATGTAAACAACTGAAACGGAATCCTTAAAGTCAAAATAAACATAAAAAATAGTAACGCTTCGTTACAGAATTTCCAAATAAATGGATAGGTAATGCAGGTGCCGTAGAATGGCCAGCAAGGTCTCCTGACCTATCGCCTCTCGATTTTTTTTATGGTTTTGCTTCGCTTCAAAGAAGAGATATTCATAGAGCAGTAAACAACATAAGAAGAAGAATAAATTTATGTTTACGTGAAAATGGGTCGCAGTTTGAGCATCTTCTTTAAGATTTTTAGTTGTTTTTTCGTTAGTTTCTTGTTATTTTGATCAATAAAATTTTAAAATGTTATAAACTGTTTAATATGGTTGACAGCATTATTACAATGTGTCTTTTTAAGTTTGCAAACAAAAATAATGCAAGCAACGTGTTCATTTATCTGAAATAACAAAAAAAAAGTCATTTGTTTTACAGCTGTTACCCTTATTAGTAATAATAATTTACTAATTTGCAAATTTTTGTATTATAATGAAGAGCGAATGCTAGAGTGTTATACATTTTTGAAATCAGAAAAATGAATGCCACAAAATGAAGCCAAAACAAAAGAGCGCCGCTATTTAAAAAAATGAAGTTGATGACGGTTCCAGAAAAACGAAACGTGCTATTTCAAATATGATTAGACAGCAAATTCCAGAAGAAAAAGTTGCTGTGGAAAAGTGTTTTCAGATTTTTAAAATTTTTGTAAATAAAGGAATAAGAGTCGAAAAACTATAATTGATTTTTTTTTTCGTTTTTTGCCCATATTTACGAAACAAAAGCAGCTACTTCAATTTTCATTCCAGATTATTAATAATCATAAAATTCCGCAACTTTGCCGCAATTTAAACGAATCCCTATCTCTTATAATAAGCGAGATCCCACTGGTGCCGGTCGAATTTGAATAACCCTGTATAATTATTTTACGGTTTTTAAAAACGTGAAAATATGCAGTGTTTCATTTAAAATCAGCAAATTTAGGTTACATTTTGGTGAACCAAGAAAAATCATCGCATTTTATTACTACATTATACAGTATGCAATTTGAACATTTATGGGGTCAATGTATTTGATGCTTTTGTTTTTCTAATCAGCAGGCCTTTTATAGTGGAAAAACTAAGATTGGTTGTTTTTTAAACGTTCATAATATTTCGTTAATTTAAATTTACAAAACACCTTTGTAACTTTGTGGCCTACCCAAATATAAAAAAAAAATGTGGGCAATAATGCATTTGCATCTTTTTCCACTAAATCAAAGTTGCTCTTTAACCACCCGCCAAATTGAAACTTCATTTAAAAAAATAATTCGATAAATAGAGGTAGTGGTGGCTAGCTTTTGTAAACGCCTCGCAAATTCACTGCTAAAGCCAGTATGACACGACGTAAAATCTACAAAATTTACATGGGAATTAAGTGAAAATATTTAGCACCATTGCATACAGAAAAATTCTAAGTAAATTTTGTGCAAAATGTTCAAAATTATTTAGAACCTTTCTAAAATTGGAATATGCGTGAAAACCGGCGCACAAGTGGCTATATCAAACGTAAAATACGGCGCATTACGGTTGCACAGCATATATTAATTTCACGAGGAGGAAGTAGAGTTAAGGGATGCCACCAAATTTAAAAATTTAAACAAAAGTGCTGCATATTAATATGCTAGTAACGTGCCTCGTTTATTGTTCTGTGTCGGTTGTCGGTCACGTAAGCGTCCCGCCAATTTAATCTAATTTTAAACACGTGTTCATATTCACGATAATAACAACTTCCCAACCAAAACAAAATAACAAATACAGGTTAACCTCAAAATGAGATGAACAATAAACACAACCAATTGTTTGACAAAATACCAGTTATGCGAACCTAAACCATGTAATGGCAAACATATCACTAAAGCGTTTATTAATACGCAAGCGCACTTGCTAGATTTAACATTAAAAATTACTTAGGTTGCAAACAGGAAATAGTAAAAATTGTAAACTTTCACGAATATTTAGCAGAAAATGTATTTAAAAATTTACCCTCAAATTAAATGCATTAAATTTAACATCGTGGCATACAGGCCTAAGTAGTAGGGCTTCAGTACAACAAAAGAAAAACAAATAAAACCAAACTATGCAAATTATTTACTAAGAGACCATACAAAATTTGAATTATTATAATAATAATTAAACATATGGCACAAAACATCAAATTTTTTTTGCTATTATAAAAAAATAGAAACCAAAATCGTATCCCGAACGTTGCCAAGTCGTCAACCAATCAGTCCAAAACAATAGATTAATAATAAATACAGCTCTAACTGTAAGTAACTACACTTATAAAAAAATAGGTACATATCAAAAAAATACAAAAGCCCTGTATTAAATCACCCACACGTAATTTTTAAATGATTGTTATTTAAAAATGCTTAAACATCACTACTTAAAAACTATCAACTTCAACGAGCTATAAATTGCTTTAAAAACTCTTCGTTACGAGTAAAACGCTTGATTAAATTTTAAAATGTTAGGAGAATTCGTGTGTCCTAATCCTAAACATCTGATAGTGCTACTGCGGCATAAAATGTCCACTTGTACCGGGAGTTTAAAATCAACGTTCTCACACACTCTCGAAAATAATCTTTAGCCGTCCAAACCCACATTTACAATGTAAAAATCGAAGACACACGATTTGCTTGTTTACTGTAAAATTTGGCAGAATACGAAGGGCCGACAAGCGCTCGAGCGAAGCCCAAAAGAAAGCAAACATCTTACAATTACAATCTGACGCTAAACTTCCTAATAACTCTAAATTTCTCAATGAGCAATAAACGGGCAACAGAAAACAAAACCAAGAGCTATTCCTGTATAATTATGCTAACACTAAATTATGCTACCAATAGCATAAACACTTAAAACATACAGCACAGAGTGCAACGTCCTTGTATTAAACCCGACACCGCAAAGGAACGATTTTTTGTACTTGCTTAGTTGAGCGAGCCGCTGCCCAGGCCTACTATGGTGCTGTTCTTGGAGTTCCTCATGAGCGGCTTGTGGTGTCGCTGGTCACCCTGGTGGTGCCACTGCCAGCAGCCGCGACAGTAGTAGCGGAAGCACATCATCTCTCGGCAGAAGTACGGCCCTTGATGTACGCCGCAAAAGGAACACAGGGAATCCTCCAAGTAGGGATCCACTTGCACCTACAGCAATAGATGTAGAAGTGTATATTTTATAATTTCTTTTTTTTTGCAAAAACTTTGTATTTTGATGCTGCTTGCCAGCATCTATCAGGCACGTACAGCTTCACTGATTTAACCTTGCTTGTTGGAAGTGAACATTGCGCATTACCACGAAATTGGTGGGAGAGGCCTGAAGATCATTTGCATCATGTGTTTGTAGCAGTCAACATCCCTGTACACTCTAGTAAAAAGTGCGTGCAATGGAGTTTTAATCTAAAATTAAAGCTGGGAAGGGAAGCGTACTCATGTTTCTTTTACTGAGTGTACCAAATGCTACCTGCCCGTATACATTGTATTCCTCTCTGTTCCTCCTAGTGTCCACTCTTTCTCACGCCACACAGTTCCCACTAGCAAGGTTAAATCAGTGAAGCTGTACCTAATATTAAAGTGGATAAAAATATCTACGTCCCAATTATTAGCACTTTTAAGTTGTAAATATTACATTCCAGGTATGTGCTCTAGAAAATAAGCGAGGAAGTTGTTGGTACATACAGATAACAAAGGATAAAACATAGAAATGTAGACTTAGTTGAATTAAACGTTCCAATCTATCACTGCTATTTAACTGTAAACAAAATTGATAAATGTGATCGTTTTACCTTCATAAATACTAACGCGCTTTTAAAATATTCGCTAGTATTCTGGAAACATTTTACTGATTTTTTTTTATTTCTATGTTTGTATGTTAAAACCATTTTAAAATATTAATAGAGCTATAAATCAATCGCTTTTAAGTAATAAATTAATTATTTAACTAAAAAATAATAAAAGACAATATTATCTGCATATATTCTTTGCCTGAATTTTTTTGTATGCATTCGTAGTTGTCAAAAGGTACAGAATAAATAATACTAATGGTGAGGCTGTACACCCCATGCAGGGGTTAATTAGCAAGGCTTATGCTCAGAGCTCCCGTATCTTTGCTGTCATACCCGGTTGTCGCGTGCCAAATTCATGATATGTGGTGGGCATCACGCAGTTGACAACCGCCCTATTACCCTACCGCGTTATTGTCCTTTGTTCATTCGAACGCAGGTACTCAAGTAATTAAAGTGACTGGGTAGGCCGCCCATTCTTCGCATTAAAGCCTAATGCTCTAACCACTGGACCACGCTGGCGCTATAAATAAACTAATAAACTCCAATATCTGTTTTAATGGGCTTTTAAACTGTTAATGTTTGCCGAAAAAGGTTTCACGGCTATTATCTCTGGTTCAAATAACTACTGGTTCCTAATAGAGTAATAGAAAAGTGCCGAAAATGGTAACAAACTTTTTATTTATGCACGTGTGTAATAATTCGTAAAATATCTAAAAACACGTAAATTACATGTACAGAAGAAATAAAAACTTTAGTAACAATAATGTTATACAAATGCAAATGTTGATTTTCAAAGAAGCAAATGTTGATTTTCAAAGAAAAAAGATTGCAAAAATCGGTTCCACGAAATTCTCGTCTCGTTCTACGTACTGATATATTTTATATAAATAGTTTTTTCACCCAAGACTTTCTTAAATAGAAATTTATGGTTGTTTTTTAATTATTTTATCGTATGGTGGTTTAAAAATACTGAGGTTACGCTATTATAAGAGCTATTTGAGAAATTGCCGCCTCAAATTACAACTTAAAAAATGAACGTATTTCGCCCTGGAAATAAAGCGCAAAAGAAATGTCTTTAAAAAACGCGAAAGCACTGATAGTGTTGAAATAATAATGCCGCAATTGGACCCACCGCGACTATCATAAATCAAAATATCAGAGAAAAAATTTCCACGGAAAATTAAACTAAACTACCAGAGAAGGTCAAAGAAATAAAATGCAAATTCTATAATTATTTCTTTCCCATATGTAATAATAATTGCACTTTTCTCTTACCATTGATCCAGTGCAAGGCCGAATTTTCGCGGCATCGGACGTTTTGGCGCAACCGATTTGGCGGGGCCGGTTGGTCTCAGACATACACTCACACATACATTAAATATTGATATATTCATTCTCGTCCCGCAAGGAAGAAGTTCCGCTTCGCAGTTTAGAATCGAACTCCGAAACAGATTTAACTTGATAACCAGAGAAAATGACGGGCCGCGGTAAGGGAGGCAAAGGTTTGGGAAAAGGGGGCGCCAAACGGCACCACAAGGTCCTGCGCGACAACATCCAGGCATCACGAAGTCCGCCATCAGGCGTCTGACCCGTCGCGGCTGCGGCGGCGTTAAACGCATTTCCGGTCTCATCTACGAGGAGACCCGCGGGGTGCTGAAGGTGTTCTTCGAGAACGTGATCAGAGACGCCATTACGTACACCGAGTACGCCAAGAGGAACGGCCATGGATGTGGTGTACGCTTTGAAACGTCAAGGTTGCACCCTATACAGCTTCGACGGTTAAAGAAATGTCGGCAACGTCAGCAACAACGAAGATAGAAAGAAAAAAAATCAATATACATATATTAAAGACACTACCAAACACTATACAGTGTGGAACAACGAAATGGAATCTCAATTATTGTGCATATTTTTAAAAACCCCGAGGCAAGCCAGTTTTAGATTATGAAATGACATCGTGCAACGTAAGAATGTCATCTCCAAATGCAAACCCCTCCGAGTGACAGTTGCCACCCCCTTATTTTTATATTGGAAGTAGGGGCTTGTGATACCTCATTTGAAAGATCTCGTCATTCTCTTTTCAAAAATGCTATGGTTACAAAATTTATTGCAAACATTAACAGTAAAAAAAAAAATTATTGATCTAATTGACGAAATTCGCTACAACACACTAAAAACTTAATAACTAATAGTGTTTCGTTCTTGATAATAAGAAGACAAGCAAACACAATTTCGGTGTCCTTTTTCGACAGTATCAGTATACGCGAAGAATCGAGGAATGGCTAACATTCCTCGATTCTTCGCGTATTAAAAGAAAATGCATACTGATACCAACTCACGAGCTCATCGAAGACGATGCTGATAGAAGAACGTATTTTTGTGAACAAATGATGGAAAGGTTAGATATCAATGTTATCCAACTAGAAAATGTTTTGTTTTCTGATGAGTGCACTTTTACACTTCACGGCCTTGTTAATCGCCAAAACTGTCGCTACCGATCTAAAGAAAATCCTCACTGGATGAGAGAGTTACATACGCAAAAACCGGAAAAGGGTAATGTTTGGGCAGGGATAATTGGAAACCATGTCATTGGTCCCTTTTTCATTGATGGAAATTTGAATTGAGGTAATTATTTAGCACTGCTCCAAAATAATGTCTTGCCAATTTTGGCTAACTTATATCGTGCTCAAGCAAACCCACAAGTTCCACCAAATGTGATATGGCTCCAGCAGGACGGAGCACCACCCCATTACGAATTCAATGTCCTGCAGTACCTCGACTTAATATTTCAAAATCGGTGGATAGGGAGGCGAGGATCGATAGAATGGCCAGCACGATCACCTGATCTAACGCTATTAGACTTCTTCTTATGGGGATATGTGAAAAGTTTGGTATACAAAACTAAAGCACGCGATCTAGCCGACTTAAGAAGAAGAATAACGCTTGCGATTAGGTCGGTCACGCCTCGGATGTTGATTAACGTTAGAAGACATTTTCATTTACGATTAGGATGCTGCCAAGACGTTCGAGGCATGCATTTTGAACATCTCCTGCACTAATAATTGATGTGTGAACGAAACACTATTAGTTATTAGGTTTTTAGTCTGTTGTAGCGAATTTCGTCAATTAGATCAATTTTTTTTTTCTGTTAATTTTTGCAATCAATTTATAACCATAGCATTTCTGAATAGAGAATGAAAAGACCTTGCAAATGAGGTATCACAAGCCCCTACTTCCAATATTAAAATTTGGGGGTTGTAACTGTCTCTCGACGGGGGTAGAATTTAGGGATGACATTTTTACGTTGCACGATGTCATTTCATAATCTAAAACTGACTTGCCTCGGGGTTTTTAAAAATATCCACAAAAATTGAGATACCGAATTTATTCCATTTGGCTGTTCCACACTGTATATAGTCTTTGACACTACACACCAGGCAAGTCAAGCACGGTTTCGCACCAACACGGTAACCCGCACAGTCCGGGCCTTGTTGTGCATTGCACAAACTAGCTTAGCCTTGCCTCACACCAAAGCGATGGGCCTATAAGGCCTGTGAAGTTTCAAAATAATAGTAACTTTTCTGAATTATCCAATTTTATTAATAAAACCAATTGATAAAACAACTGATTTATTAAAAATATTTTCACCAAATGTTCAAAAATAAGCATTCTTATGTATATTTTAAGCAAAAATATTGTTGTATTTATGTTGTTTATTAAGAAAATTACTGTTTGCCTATCCCTCAAAATATACAGTATGTAAATGAAAGTACACATTTTTTATAATTATAATTATTTAAATTTTTGATGGGTGTATTTTGTTTCATTTGATGTCTGATGTATTTGTTTGGTAATTTCCCATTCACCAAAAGTGACTACAATTTGTTTATACATGGCAATATAGAACACAATTTTTAGGGTTAAAAATTTATTAAACGTCAATTTGCCATTCCTCTTAAGGTACTAAATAAAAATTTGAATTGTTTTGCTAAACGTTGCTTTTGAGAGGCCGTTACCAATGAAATATTCGATATCAAGTGCAATCAGTTGTTTTATTAATTAGATTTATTAATAAAAGTGGATACTCCAGCAATTTTATTAATAACACAAAACTTTTTATAGAATAAACCACATTAATATGTGTTTGCGCCCAAGCGTTCCTGCGCCAAACTGTCTCAGCGCCAAACCGACAGCGCCTAAATGTCCTAGACCAGAATTTTTGTAATTTCAAAAAAATAATATTTTAAATTTAGCTATTTTCGTGACACTATTCTCTATAAACTGTTTTATAGCTCTTTTTTCCTAGATTTTTCTGTGAGTTATTTATTTTTACCTTTTTCTCTGCGTTCGATTACTATAGCTGGACATGCCTAAAATTTGGATTATCAGAAATGATGTAACCCATGCGCTGCCGATGTGACACACTTTAGTTCGTTATATTAAAAAGTGAGAGAATACCGATTCCTAAAGGAACTTTGCTATACTAGCTTCCCATACGTATTTAGGGCGCAAGGCGCGCAGAGAAACAGCAATGCATAAACGAAATAAACTGAGCACGTTGTGATTTCTTATTAGACAAGTGCATTTTTTAGACAAATTTAATATTTTCCTTCTCACAACAAGGGTTAAACAGATGTGTATATAAAATAGTATTTTTTATAAAACAGTTTGTTACCAAAAATATTTTTAATAAAATATTTATACGTTTCGCTGATGTTCCACTAAATTGTAAGTGAATTTCTATTTCAGAAATAGGAATTTTAGAAACCTTAGGTCTTCCAAGAAAACAGAATTGTTTCGATTTTTTGCCATTAGTTGGGACTTTGTATTGTTTGATTGTTTGCATATAAAAATGTTTCTAACTTTTGTCAAAATCTACAGAGTCGTTCGTTTTACTAATCTAGTGGAAATTGCCCTTAGAATGCACCTCTTGTCAACATCCACTGTATGACACTGCCATCATCCGTATCTAGCACCATTAGCAAGGAAATTGTATTTTCAAAAGTGAGTGATGACGTTTATTAAACAGTCTGTATGGAATGTTTTTTTAAATTATTACACAAAATTTGCTTACCTTCTTGGTAAACTTAGCAGTCTTAATCTCAATAAAGGCAGCGGACACAGCCTTCATGTAGGAACGTGGGTTGTTGAAGGTTACACGTCCGGAACCAATCGGGTATTTGTACTTGTCCGTATCTATCCCTAAATAAATAATAAAGATTAATATTCGCCATAATCTAGACCAAAAATACAAAATTAAACTGAATAATAAAGATTAATATTCGCCGTAAACTAGACCAAAAAAACAAAAAAATTAAACTGTAAACTCTGGACCATATAAACACACAGTGATCCTCTCTAAAGTATCTCTGTCTGTATAGAGATAACAGGTACCCTCCTTTAGGAAGCCATCACTGTATAGAAACAGTAACGATCGTTTTTCAGGCAGCCCAAACTAGATAATGAGACAAGAATAGCCTATAAGCTACCCTTGACTGCAGTCAAGACAGAATATTCTATACGACAGCCTTTACTAATGAAACGCAACGCAGCTTATAACTAATAACCACCACTTTTACCAAAACCGTGACGTACTAGGGCCTGATCAGAGAAACGATAAACAAAAGCTTACCTGCATAAACGACTCCATCAAACAAGTCATTCATAACCTTTGCTAACCCCTCCGCATTCAACATTCCATGTAAAGCCCCCACAAAGACAGTTTTGCTGGGATCCAACTTCTGTGAAGTGGATTTGGTGAAGTTGGAATCGTTCAAGACCCACGGGATCACCTGGACCTACAAAAAATGGGGTCCATCTCAATGGTTAATATAAATAGTTTCAATTCCTTAAAACCTAAGAAATAATCACTTTTAAGAATTTGAAAAAACTGCACTTTTGACTGAATGTTCACAAGAACTTCAGCTTCTGCTTTTATAAACATATTGAATAACAGACGATACTGAATACGTATACAAACCTCCTTGGACTTCATCCTCTTAGAAGAAATCTTAAAGTACCAGTTGCCGGAATTGGCAGAATCATTGGTGCACGACTGCAGCAATGCCTTGACATTCTTCTCGGCTTCGAAGATGATGTAAACATAGCCTTTGGGCTGTGAAGCCTGCTTGTCCTTACCCGGCCACTCAACACGAATGTTGCCAAACTGCTTGAAGGTCTGCATGAGTACCTGCTCGGAAATGTCCCATGGGACTCCGCCGAGGAACACCTTGCAAGAGTAGCCAAGAGGTTTGTTCGATCGTGGGGGAAGCACACCACTCCATGTGCAAGTAGCATCGTAAACGGCTGTTAAACATATATTTAGAGGAGATGTTTTAACGCATGTAATTGTATTTACGTACCAGCAGCGGAGCGATGATAACGAGCAACCCGGTCCAACTGCATGTCCTGCACGTGGTTGGCCAAATTCATCAGGTTCAGTGCAGCTGCACTGCCGTTAAACTTCTCAAGCACCTAAAAGCAGAGTTGGATATATCCCATCAAATGTACTTTAATACCTTCTAAGGTGTACGTGGTAACGAGGTAAGTTTACCTAAACCTAATTCGTATTTCGAAATACCCTTTGTATGTAAATACCTAAATAAAACAGGTATACAAATATATAAAAGTTTATCCATAATTTCACGAATTTAAAACGTAATTTTACATAGAGTGGCTATGTAAAATTCTGTGTTAAATGAATCAATGGTTGATTCATTCAAATTGATTTTGTATGTAAATTTTTCATCACACGAATAGAACATATTTCATTATTAGGCACCGAAACCATACAAAACTTTCTATGTATAGATTCCATTTCCCAGACTATCACACATTTTGTTTGTAATTACTGCATAAAACAAAATAATATAAATTTCTATATGATGTTCTTGATTAGGTGCAGAAAGAAAAGATATTTTTACATCCGTCAAAATAGATTAACTTTTTTATTACAACATTAGATACTTTTGCTTATATTCACAATTGCTACTTGTGTACCTACAGGTAAGGTATGTTTATATACAAAGTTATTCAAAGAAAGTTACATTTTGAAGCTCACATAACTTTTAAGAAACTCCACGAATAATCAAACGAAAAACACATTTGTATTTGTTTTCGTAGAGCAATGGGGTTTATTCAAATTAGTTTCAATGTTGAATTTTTGCTATATTGGGAAAAGCATTTCCCAGCAGATCTACTTGAATATCTTCAATTTGCTGTGAAATTGAATTTTTCAGTTCATTGATCGTCACAGAGTATTTGGAAAATCTCGTTCCTTTAAATAGCCCCAAAGCCAAAAATCCAGATTAAGATCAGGGGCACACGCTGGCCAGGTGTTAGCAAAATGTCTGCTTATTATGCGATTGCCAAATATGTTAATTAATAGTTGCTTGACTGAATTATAAATATGGGTAAATGCAACATCCTGCATGAAGATTATATTGTGAGTATCATGATTTTGCAAGCTTGGTATAACGAAATTCTGCAACCATATGGAAATATCGTTGTCCAGTAACCGACACTGTTGTTTGATTCTCTCCAAGAAAGTACAAAGTGATTTTTTAAAAAGTCAATTGCAGTAGCCTATGGATTGTCCCGTCTATATTAAGCTTTAGAATCTGACAATATGAAAATTGTAACAGAAAGAAAGAAATCTTGACGAAAAACCTGCAATTTACTTACCTTAATAAATTACAAATCAGTTGCAACTAAATACTTGTTCATTTTCACATTTTGTTGGCCCAAAATTTTTAACTACCTGAACTGTCACACAGTTTGACATACAGGTAAATGTCATTCAAAGCTCATTACAGCTGACTGCAGACGGAATAGCTTTTTTTCTAGGCTTGCTGCAATTGACTTTTTAAAAAATCACTTTGTATGATCCTATAAACAAACAGAATGGGAACCCACAACACACGGTAAGCTTCCAATCATATAGTCCTTGTTGAATAACCATATAGGGATGATTCTCAGATCAAGTCTGCAGATGTGATTGTTAATACGACCATTCAATTGAATGGGTTCGAATTCGGCCCAGGGTCAGTGAGATTTTTTTAGCAAACAAAAATCTGAAAGTGAGCCTTCCGTCGAATAAGAAGTAAAGCCGTAGGTTCCGTGCCACTGCAATGTGTGACACGTTAAAAATCACTATTGGAGTTGAAACTACCCCAGACAATAAGCCGAGAGCTGCAGTGCAAAAATGCTTGGAAATCCACGTCCTAGATCTTGCCCAATCAAAACAAACAAACAACACTCAAAGAGATGAATCATATATATCTAATTGGTTTATCAGTTTCTTTAATTTCAAATAAAACTTGCATTTTATACAGATACATTTTTAGGATTCGTCTAAGAATTCGCGAAACCATTGTGTTACTCTTCTGGAGATGTTTGGCAAGTTGATTAGCACTATGTATTCCGTAGGTAATAGTTTTGGCTATTTCTTCAGTCTATCATAAAACTTTGTAGATTTTAAGCGTGTTTTTGACTCTCTAAACCAAAACGCACTTTGGCAGACAATGGAGCTAACAGGCATTCCCCCAAAGATAACAAATATGATAAAAGCACTGCAGAGTATTACACAAGGGGAAAGGTAGTAATAACATATTAATTCTGAAAGGAGTTAAACAAGGCTGTCCCCTGTCTCCTCTTCTATTTAACATTGCCTTAGACTGGGTTATGAACAACGCAAACTTTCGATGTATGGGAATCACATGGGGCCTCAATGACTGCTTACACGATCTAGACAACGCCGATGACAAATGTCTACTAACACATACATACAATGATATGCAGACAAAAATAAATCTCCTCGTGCAGCAGGATAAACTAATAGGTCTAGAAATAAATATTAGCAAGACAAAAGCAATGAGAATCGGCAATCGGACAATGTACAAGAATGCTGCTATTTAGGCAGCATAATAACAGTCAGTGGTGGGACAGAGCAAGATATAGTCAACGAATAAGAAAAGCAAGAATAGCTTTTGGGATGCTAAAAGACACATGGCCACACCTAACGCGGAATAACAAAATACGGGTGTTTAGTACTACTATGAAATCAGTTCTTCTCTATGGCTGCGAAACATGGAAAACATCAGTTACTATAGCCAGCAAACTACAAACATTTGTCAACAGATGTCTGCATAGAATAATGAAAGTGTGATGGACGGATTTTATGCCCAACACCGAACTGTGGAGAAGAACTAAACAAACTGACATGCAAAACTTAAATAAGAAAAAAAAATTGGCATGGATCGGTCATGTGCTCAGAAGAGACGCGAACAACATTGCCAAATCAGCACTAGATTGGAACCTACAAGGCAGGTGCAAAAGAGGCAGACCCAGAACAACTTGGCGAAGAACAATCCAACAGGAAGTACAAAAGACGGGAAGAACGTGGCTGGAAGTGAAACACATTGCACATAATCGAACAAGATGGAAATCATTCATAGAGACCCTAAGTTCCAACATGGGAGATTGAGGACATATACAGAGTGTTAATGAATTGCAGGGACAAACTTCTAGGGCTTAAAGTATACATGAAAACAAACATTTTTTGTTAATAAATGTATGGTCAAAAGTGTTTCCTTTCAGGGACAGAGCTTCTCAAAGATTCTTTAAGAAGCGCCTAAATGTAGGCAACTCAATTTACCACCTACTATTTGTTTCCATAACGATAGAAATTAATACAGGATAAATTTGAAAAGTGGGAAAGAGGGCTTTATTTATCCTGCATTAATTTCCGTCGTTATGGAAACAAATAGCAGGTAGTAAATTGAGTTGCCTACATTTAGGCGCTTCTTAAAGAATCTTTGAGAAGCTCTATCCCTGAAAGGAAACACTTTTGACCATACATTTATTAACAAAAAATGTTTGTTTTCATGTATACTTTAAGCCCTAGGAGTTTGTCCCTGCAATTCATTAACACCCTGTATAATATCATAAAACTCCAGCAACATTAACATCATTAGCTACTGTAGACCTTCCAGATTTTACACCAGCAGAACAACCAGTATTTTCAAATTTGTCGATTAACTTTCTGCACGATTGTAAACTGCATGGGCTTACTCTTAACGTTTTTTTGTTCTGATTTTTCGTAGACCATTTCTTAAAATTTTTAACTTCTTAGACTTCTTGCACATATATAATAATACTGAATACTTAATACCGATTCTAACTTGTAAAGTCCAACCGATTTATAAACACAGCAAGTTGTTATTGGTTTAAAAATGCAATAGCCACGGAAATGACCTCAGCAATTTTATCATCAAACTTATTAACAAGATAACCAAAAAAAAAAAAAAAAAAGGTCGTTGAACGTTTTGTTTTACGAATATATACAGTAAAACTTCTATAAAATGACCATCTTTGAATCATTCAAAAAATGGTCTTTCGTAGGAGTGGTCTCTTTAGAAATTTTAAACTATTTTTAAATTTGCAAAAAAGAATTTAAATGAAAGCAACATATACATTGCATATAAACACATTCTTAAACTTTAGGGTAAAAAGTATGACAGTTAGCTTACAATTTATATTTTTTTTAGACACAATTTCTTTTTTAAACGTGGTTCCTAACTCACATAACATAATCACTAATTTGTTTGATTGATAAAGAACGTAAACACTCTGGAATGAGAATTGATTATTGTATTATTAAGACCCCTTCATCTTCAATGTCACTATTATCCAGTTGCGGCTTGTACTAAGGGGCACAAGGGCACGTGCCCACCCAACCACCAAGATAAACACAGAAAGAAATTCGCATGTAATTCAGTGCATTCTTTTAATTTCATTATTTTAACGATGGTATCAAATTTTCCTTCCGCACCACAAGCGCGGCTAACAGCCTCAAAACTATTTTCCGGGGCACGCTCTGATTTGTTCCCCATGCAGAGGTGATTCGGTTGGCTATCGGTTATCTTCGCTATACGCGAACAACCAGGCGTGTAGGGCACCGAACGAAGCGTTCCCCATTTAAAGTCAACGTTTGACTTTCGACCGTAGTGTTTTGTTTCGCGCAATCGCGCGTGTGAATTCAAAGACGAACGTGACGTTTTTTCAATGATGGAAGTTAATTGCGTGCAAAATCTTTCAGAAAACCCGCTATCATTTGAGGTAACAAATAAACTGTTTTGTTTTATGTGCTTAATTTTTAAGAAAGAGGTTAGTGCGTGGAATAAACAAGGGGTGAATGATTTAAAACACATTGCAGAGAGGGCAAAGAAACACAAATCTTCCGTTTCTCACCTGAATGCGTGCATGGATTTTAGTGTTTTAGGCAAAGTGCAAAGTGCACATCCGTGAACAACTAGAGGGTGCTTATTTGCTACATAAAATTAAATACAACGAAGACGTGGATAAAATCGTCATATTTTGCGCCGGTTAATTATGTGTATTAAATTTTGCGGCGCCTTTGAACTCGTGTTGCGAGGTCACGATGAAACATTAACGTCAGACAATCCAGGAATTTATTTAGGGTTAATCAACTTTGCTGCCGAATTAGACGCTGTGTTTGCAATACATATGAAAGGTTCACAAGTGTTTAAAGGCGTCTCAAAAACTATTCAGAACGAATTGCTAGATGCAATCTTGCAAATTTACAAGCAGGAGATATTAAAAGAAATTAAATCTGCAAATTCCATTGCTTTGGAGGCCGATGAAACTACAGACACTTCTAATCATCAGCAAATGGTTGTTATTATTCGATACGTGTTTAATGGACAAATTTTTGAACGCTTTTGGTCTTTGGTATAGGCATGCGTTTCCACAAAAATATTTTGATGAAACTGTGAAATCTTATCCTATGTTGGACAGTGTAACATTGAAAAGTGAACTTTCAGCAATTTATGAGCGCGATGACATGTGTGACGTAGGTGGTATTTTGCCACTTTTAGTGACTGAACGCATTGGCGGTCCTATCAATAGAAAAGAAGTTCGTCCAGTCTATCCCGGATTTTGACAACAAAGTCATAGACGTCTTTTCCAGCATGAAAAATAGGAGAATGGATTTTATGTACAAAAAATAGGTAAGTTTTTTCTTGTGCCCACCCTCTTTCTTAACTCACGAGCCGCCACTGCTATTATCGTCATTATCTTTAGCGTGCTCGCTTTCCTTTTCCATTAGTGCATCTCACATAAGTTCGTTTTCCGAGTTGTCGCCAAGTTCCTCAAATGACGGAATTTTTTCGTTCTCGGTTTTATTATTTTCCATATTAGCCACATTTCTAAGTTCTTTTAATTCCTTTTCAACATCGTCACTCTGTAGTTCTTCAGTTGTAGTCCAACCGGTATCTACTCCACTTGCTTCTAAACATTTTTTAATTGTTTGTGACTAAACATAGCACTGTGCCGGAAACAGAGATTTTTTCAAGCTCGTAAACATTATTGTTTTCATTCGCTCTTGCTAGTAAGGATTACAGAATTCGTCGACGAGAATGCATTTTACACGTCTGGATAATTCCTTGGTCCAAGGGCTGCAGTTTGCTTGACGTGTTGGCGGGAAGGAACACCAATTTAACGTTCGTCAAATTTAAATTTGTCGGATGACACGGGGCGTTGTCCAGAAACAGCAGCACATTTCTGTTCTGTGATATCAACTTTTTCATTGAATTGTTGTAACCAATCCGCAAGAAAAATTTTCCTAGTCATTCATGCTGTTTTATTTGCACCCCAAATCTCTTTGTAATACAACCGGTCATAAATAACTCACAGACGATGCTATTATTTAAATAATATGCAAAAGTGATCAGATAAGAATATACGAAAGAATTTCTCAAAGCTGCAAAGTGGTCGTTTTAAGCTTATATTTGCGGTCTCGGTTGCGTCAAAGGAGGGTCTTTTTGCGGGAGACCTAGTGCATTAATAATACCTTACAAATGTTTGATTTTTAGAAAACATGATCGTTTATTGGAGTGGTCGTTTGGAGGAGTTTTACTGTATGTGTTTTCTCCGGCCGGACTAAAAATGTTACCGTTCCGGCGTGTCTTCGCTCCTAAAAGAGAATGATTGCTACATGATATAGTCGTTGCTAGGCAACCACAATTGAGCGGACGAAAAAGCGACCAAAGCCAGAAAGTTAATATTTTCATCTGGTCTGCTGTCAATGTGGAGGCTGCCGAACACATGCGCCATTTTTGGTACACCTCATTTTCCTTGTTCTCAGAAAAGTACATGGCTTTTCTATAATATTATCCGCCTCTTTCTTTAATTGTTTTAATAAAAACCCCAATATACGTCGATAATTTAATTTGTAATCAATAGGTTTGGACCAAACCTCGAGAAACCGTTTTATCTATTGCGAATGCGTGTGACCGTGCGATAAACGGTTTCTCGAGGGTGTTGGAACAAACCTATAGGTTAGTTTAGGCATGTTTACTGGGTATCCGTACAGCGCCCTCTATGTGTTATTTTCTGAACTAGAGTCGTCTCGGGTACGAAAGTACATGGGTGGAGCTTAAATGTTGCGCGAAAAGACCATTCATCAACACAAACTCATGCTATCCAACTAGCAACAGAAACTGTTACAACTTCAATTCACCGATGCTACTGACCACCACATTTGTATTGAATAATGAGGCTTAATGACACAAACAAAACCAAAAATCGTTTCGCGCGCATCTTGACGACATGTACTTTCGTACCCGAGACGACTCTAAGTAGCGAGAATTATCTGACTTTTATAAATGAAAAATAATAAAATATTAATTAATACAAATGAGAGAAAAAATAGTACGTATAACTCATAGGAAAGGTGTAATTTCCAGAAGCAAGTAGTTGCTGCAGCAATTTCCACCATTGTCCGGAAATCTATCACTTTTCCTACTAGATACACAATATACTATTATGATTCGCTTATCCGTTGAGCTTTTAAAAAATTAGGGCAACTTCAAAATGTAACTTGAAATTATAGAAAATGGAAATACTATATCGACGATCAAGATAAATAGAATAATGTGGACAGGACACACCGTAAGAATGGGCAATGGTAGGTATGCAAAGAAGGCAATGGAAGTCAACATACAAGAATCAAAAATAAGGGGAAGTACGGGTAGAAGATCACCTCCACAAACTGAATGTGCACAACTGGAAGAGAGTAGTGTAAGATAGAACTGCTTGGAAAGCTGTTGTGGAGTTGACCAAGACCCAGCTATGATATTGATAAAAATGTAACTTTATTTTGAATAACCCTATAGGTACCTACTGCCTGTATATGTATATAGGAATTTTTATCTCTACCTATACTTAGTTACTAAAAGACAACCTTCTCATCATTACCTACAACATCCATAAGTTAATTTCATGCAATACAACAAAAGTCACATGTCCAGCTATGTTTTAAGGGGATACTTTTCTTTCTGTGCCTCCTTTAATATTTCTATAATTACCTGAGTAGCATTATGTGAACAGGCGGGGTGAAGCAGCGTATTGAGAACCGCTGGTGGCTGCTGCAGGTACTTGAGAGCTTGAAGGGCCTGGAGGTTGTGCAGATTGGTCAAATCCAGATCAGCAAGCAAGTTCGAACTGTTTAAGCAATTACGGGCCACAGCCTCGTTTAGCGTCAAAGAGTTCTATAACAGAGAAATACAACAATTAGATACAACTCCACCTTTTTTTTTTTGGTATTTCATGGCTTTAAATCTTCTCACCTTAGTGATGGTAATAATAATAACAATAATAACAGGCTCCATTTAGACGCACCAGTAAAAATATATAATAAATAATTAAAACATAATTTTTAAAATAAATGTAATTTCAGACGCTAAAATATTATTAAAGTTTGCAGTCGTATAAATTACCAATTGTATAGCAAGAAATTTCAAGGATGGGAATCGAGAACAGTGGAAAGCAATGTAGGTTTAAAACAGGGAGACCCGTTATCTACAACGCTGTTCAACATAGTGCTAGAAAACGTGCTTAGGAAAGGAGAGTTAAATACAGGAAAAAATATACTTAAGGACTCAGTGCAATGTTTGGCATATGCTGATGATGTAGTGTTACTTGCGAAAACGAAAGAGGAACTTAAAACAGTGTTCAAAAAGATAGAGCAACAAGCCTTAAAAGTGGGATTGGTGATAAATGAAGAGAAATCAAAGTATATGATTTTAGGGAGTAGGAAGCAGGAGGAAACACAAAATCTCACAGTGAGAGCGCTAGATACAAACAAGCAGTACATCCTGAGCATAACCAACCAAGTAGTGTATTTGGGGGCGGAGATTACAAGTGAGGGTAACTACAAAAGTGACATACAGAGAAGAATAGCAGCCGGTTCAAGATGTGTAGGGGCTCTAAAGAACATACTAAGTGATAAAAACATATCAAGGCGTACGAAGG
>JABXWE010103458.1:0-30359 GCA_014611495.1 Limonius californicus | reverse complement strand
GGACTTAGAAAATTTTACCTCGGGAGCAATGGCGATCGGTACTAGTTAGACCGCGCGACGTATATAGTAGAGAATGAAGTATGCCTGGTTGCATATTAAAAGGAAATTAAGGGGCACCGCAGATATTTGGCGGGACTTCTTACAAGCCTTGTAAGTCTATTCGTTACGAGGCAAGGTTTTAGGATAGCACTTGAACAACCGTTTTGAGGAAAATATCTCTACTGTTGAATAAAGATGATATGAACAGTTTCCAGTATGGGAAAGTCCAGGGAGGCAGTCGCGTCCACTTATTTAATAAATCAAATCATCAAATAATATTTAGGAATTTTGTTCCAAACATTTAAATTTAGTGTTGACCATTACTTGAAGTTTGTTATCTGTAATGTCTTATTGTTAAAAAGTCGTTTGTTTTAATAATTTTCCTATAATATTATACAAATATGGTGATTTTCGTCTGCCATTTCAAAGTGTGCGGTATTAACGTGAAATCTGAAGAGAAACAAAAATATCTAACTGAAATTACATATCGTGAAAACGATCGGGAAAACAAAATTGCATACGATCTTGAATTTGTTTTGTTGTTGTTCGTTTGTTCATACCGTACTTCTTAAAATATAAAGATTAAAAATCCAAAAATTGTTTAAAATGGAAGAAACGCACATCACTTATGTTTTAGTTACATCTTGCCTTACTTCGCTAAAATTAATTTTATTTATTTGCTTTATTGCACATGCGTCATCAAATTCAGTGAGGTCACACTTTTACTATACTATAATCTTACTATATTTATATTACACAAGGGTTAAATTTAATATTATGCAACCATACAATCATTTACGGATGTCTTTACAGTAAACTTGTTTTTTGATATGTATTAATAAATTATAGTATATGATCATTCTTTATTAACAATATATAATACTAAAGTATACAAGGACCAATTACCTCAGTAGCAAAATATAAAAGCAAACCATCACACATATATTCAAACACAGTTATGCCAATCTAAATGAACAAATAACTCTGGCGTGTGATTGTTTTTCAAGTTGGTAGTAACAAGTACATACATATGGAAGAACCCAAATAATATTTTCATACTTTTTATACAATTTTAAACATAAAAAGTTACAGCAAAATTCCGCCTTTTTCATTTTCCCGCTGTATGACGGAAGCCAAATATATGTGATGGGATTACTGGTCTCGAAACTTTGCTTTTACGGCAGTATGATCAGTGTTTTAAATTACATAATGTTTAATAGCATTTACCGTTTCTAAAGTTTATATTTTAGTTTGTTTAATTTGTATCCACTAAACGTGTATGATGACAACAAAATTAAAAGGGGTTTAGAGTGATTTGATACAAAACACATCCAAACAATATTTGTTGAAGTATGGGAAAGTCCAAGTCAAGAGCTTCACCTATCCCTTCTTTCTCCACGCCGAATTCTGGTATCAGTAACGTACTGATAAAAAATCCTAGAGATTATACGACAGTCGATTTTTATAACCATTTTAGATTGTAAGAGAGCTTGGTGTCTCTGTGGTTGTGTAGCTGCCCTTCGGCTTGTTGGCTCCTTTATTTGTTTAGTATCTCATATTGAGTTTTCATTCAAGCCTTTTCATTTCATTCGCCGACGTCGATATAAGGGAAAATCGATAGAGCAGTGATGGCCAAGTAAATGGTTTTCTCTTATCATTACACTATTTCCTATTGCAAAACATTGCGAGATTTGTTTCCCTGCCTTGGTTTAACGAACTAATGGGTGCTTGTTCAAAAACCTGCCTCCCCATCTTAGGTATTTCGAGTAATTACTATAAGAAATACGTTTTTATGAATCGGTTATGAGATTATTTCAGTCTTACATTGAACTATTCGGTAGATCATTGGGTAGTAGAAGAAAATGGTGGCGATAGGCAAATTTGCTTGAGAATAAATGGCAAAATATTTTTTCCTCTAAATTTCAAATATGTTTTTACTGCTGAATACAATTTAATTTCATCTTAAACAACTACTAAAAAAAGCTGATAAAGTGAATATTTTAAAAGTTTCATTTCTAAAGTTATAAAATCGTTTTTCACACAAAATACTAATTTTGAAAAAAATAGGTATAGTTTCGCAATCATACTCCGGTAGGAAATCAGATTTATGGATTTTGGAAAAAACATTTTTCCTTTAAAGCTACATTTTTCAAGGGGCTGGATGAAAAATTTAGAATTGATATATGAGCAACCACTACGTTTTGCTCCGATACACTTCTGCAGGTTAAAGTAAAATATTATAAATAAACATTGAATCCTAAATTCTCAACGCACAATAGAGCTTTCTTCTAGTAGTAGTGTAGGTGAATACTACAAAAACATTATTTTTTGACAACTGTATGTTGTCTTGTTTCGTTACAGTTTATTTGCATTATCAGTAAAGATTATGTTAATAATGGTATATTTATTTGTGATTCAAATAATTATGATTATGAATATTTGAAATCTGTCGGAGTTTAAAACGGTTTATAAAACGTTTAGAATTAAAACAATAAGTACTGAAAACTGTTATTTCTTAACATTAATTTAGCAGAGTTCTTCATACAGCAGTAATGCTAAGTTTATAGTAAATAGTTCGATCCTGTTGAAATCGGTGCGCTATGAAGTATTTAATTTGCGCTTTTAAGGTGAAGGAACGTACTTGTATATATACGGTCTATAACAGTGGTGTCAAATTCATATATGAACACGGGCCGCCAAGTGCAGTATAAGAGGGTCTGCGGGCTGCAGATGAAAAAAGTCTCTCAAACAGATTTTAACAAGCGAAATAAAGATCTTTTATGTATATTCGAAAATAACAAATTTATATTATGCATTTTTAAAGATATCACAAAAATTTAAAAAAATATATTTATTGTAGGTATTGTATCTAATGTTACCTACATCAAAATTGAAAATAGGTGAAATTAAAAAGGAAAAGAAAACTTGGATACTTTCACCAGAAATTATTTTATCGATATGGGGTGTAATATTGTAATAATGATGTTTTTATATAGATATTAGGAACTAGAGAAGCCATACTTAGTCTAGTTGTAATGGTAGAGAGATGTATGGATATCAACAAGGATGCCTGCCATGAAAAAGCCTTCAACAAAGTGAGACATGAAATACTAATATAAGAACTAAAAAATGTTGATCTAGATAGTAGAAATATAAACCTTATTGTAAATCTGTACTGGCATCAGTCGGCTGCTATTGACATAGATGGAAAGAAAACAGAAGACACAGAAATAAGACGAGGGTTCGCCAAGGCTGTATTGTGTCATCTCTACTCTTCAACCTATATTCAGAGCGAATTATACAGTTAACACTCATTTATAGACCGGAGGGCATCCAAATAAATGGAATAGTATTTAACATCAGATACGCCGACGACACAGTTATCTTTGCTGATAACAAAGAAGACCTCCAAATCTTAATAGATCGGTGAGTTAGGGCAAGTAAAAATGTACGGCTAAATATAAATATCTCAAAAAGGAACATCATGCTATTTAGCAGATTTAAAAAATGTTAATAAACCCATGTCTTATTTACAACCGTTATCTAGTTATAGACGATTTCTTTGTTTTTATTATTGTTCTGTTCAATCAAGTCAAGTTAAATAGGAAATAAGTGAAATAAATGCTAAATTGTTATGACAGAAAGTGTTTCAAGCTCGAACTGTTGTTGTTTTCTAAGTGTGGTAATGATGGAGCCTTTTTCTGTACGTGAATATGCAAAAATGCATTTTGTATATGGCTATTGCAGCGGGAATGGTCGGCAAGCTGTGGTAGAATATCGAAGAAGGTATTCTCACCGGAGACAGCCTGACCACCGAACATTTGAACGGTTGCATTGACTGGGTAATACCTAATTGCCTAAAAATTCTTCTAGTACTCGCTGATGGGTTTTGCTGACCCATTGAAAGAGGTGTTACTTTCACCTAGGGTTTCACTCATAACGATAGTCATTATGAATCTATCTTTGCTGCGATAATTTCTAATCTCCTAATTCGTTTCTCGCAACTGACTCATTCCAACATTTTCTACCTATTCGTTCCGTCTAGCAACTGAACCCTGCGATTTGGGAGTACAACTGACCGTCTCGCATCCTAATACCCCCAGCAGGTTCATGCCGCAGAAAAGGACAATCCGTTATAGGGGAAATTCGGGTTCCCAACCGGAACCCTCGGCCGCTCTTGAGCTATCAACGGGAATGTAAGTATGGGAAAGACCATGAAAATTTGATTTCATGAATGATACTGTCCCAGCAGTTACTTATATTACTCAGCTAAATCACGAAAAACCTAAGCCATAACAGACGGCCCGAGGTTCGAATTCTAGACCTCTCGATTAAAAGGTAAACGCTATACCGCTGAGCCACCTTCCTCGGTGATAAGATTTTTCACCGACATCTGTGCTTCTTATTTACCGGTCGGAGAATATATAAGGGGCGGCAGGGGCGGTAGAAGCACGCCCAATACTCGTTCGTTGCACACGATACCAACATGTATCTGGCATACCAACTTCATTATACTTTTCTGTTAGCTCCGTGTTGCACTGGATTTCAGTCAATTCCATTTGGATGTTACTTTTTGATACTTCGGCGTTAAAATAAAACCCAATAATAAATAGTGAAAAATTATTTTTACATGCCTGGAATCCATCAAATCGGTTTTGAAATTAAAATAATAATTCTTGAATATTTCAAACATATTTACGTAACTGTTGTATAATTCTGGATAAATTTTCCAAGTAGGAAACGCCAAATCAGAATTTTTTGGTTGTTTATCTTTATTCCATGTTTTGGGTTAAATGTTGTAATGCAGCTCCACATAAATGTGGAAACTATATTTCCACTCTAGTTGTTTTAATTTATCGCCATAACATAATCACACGTGGTTGGTTCCTTATCGGCAGCGGCGAATATACCAGTGTTCCTTACAAGATATTACTATAATTTACAATGTTATGCATATAATATTTTTTTTTCCATTTTATGATTTTAATAATAAAATTTACTTCAAGCTTCGGGCCGCGGGTCGCACTATGGAGTCTTGCGGGTCGCGTGTGTGACCCACTGGTGTATACAGTAGTATAGCTTTCAGAGCTGACGTATACATTTGTTACTTAGGTGCAGGCAGTACCCCACGTAAGGAGTATCTATTTTTAGTATTAACATAATTCTACGTTTTATGCAAATTACCTAAATTTACGTGCGGTGTGTTATGCCCCTGGCAGACTTGTACATTGTAACATTGTTATAAACTTCGTCTTTTGTAAGCCTCCTAAAGCTAAGTGGCCAATCTTGCCTCTTTTGGGTGGCGAACAGAATGGCGAAGCCCGACTTCCACGTAGCTCTAATCTTACAATCACAAAAGAACTTGTAAGCCAGGTAAACTACAAGTAGAAACAAATACGAATGTTGTATTTAAAGTTAGTAAGTTATAATGAGGTGAGAATAGTCATACATAGAATATGTATACATTTTACAACGCTTCGGTTTTAACCCGTTAACCCATGGCTAACTATTTTAGGTTATAGTTAGAAAGTCAAACTTCCATGGTTCAAATTTCTATTAGTCGAATTAATTTTCTTGTAAATAATCTTCAGGCTACACAATCCGTATAAAATTTGTATTAAAATAGGTCATTTAGGGAATGGGCGCTATCACTATTTTCCGATTATTAACTAACGTTATTTTATTTTTGTGGAATATTAATATTACGCTAGAAACAAATTTATATTTCTAAATCAGTATAGCAGCTCACTTCGGAGGGATAGGGAACTCCGTCACCAGAGTACCTCAAGGCTTAAAGCCAATGCAAATAATTATTGAAACTCTAGAATATATTTTATAAAACGCGTTAAAAGATGTGTGTTACACATATTGTAAATTGCTAGGTAGTAGCTATAATTCCACATCATTTATCAAGAGTGAACGAAAGTGTGTGAGGCAACCGTGTCCGAACATTAGTGATTTATTTCCGGTTGAATAAGGATTTTTTTAACAATCAAACAAATACTGTGTAAAGTGGCAGTATTTGTATTTCCGATTTCGTATTTCGTAGAGGAACATGAATAATTTAATCTAAAAAATTAGCACATGCTTTATTAGGTTACAACTATATTCGCTGATTGGTATATAATTCAAACTTCTGTAACTTTATTTCGAAATATTTCGCCAACACAAAATAGCTTCGGCAGCTAAATTTTTTGGAAGAACTTTTACACTGAACTGATCATTGAAAAACGCTGAATTACTGTTTGGGTTACGCCAGAAGGGCATCGTAAACCGACCTGACAATTTAAAACAAAAAGTAATGTTTTACATCGGAAAATCATTATATACCTTTCCTCGTCATTTCCGTGGCTTAGGACCCGCTACCAGAACGCTAGAAATCAAACTGCAGTCAACGTAAAAGACAATGCGTATAGTATTCTACAAAATAGAATTGTTGCGTATTCTTTGCATTGTACTGATTTCAAGAAAATGAGATAAATTTTGATATTGGGATGGCAGTTTCTAATAAGGTCAGTTCTTTAAAAGTAAGTGTACGTTCGTTGTACGCGTGGGTCGATCTTACTGTATTTTTAAACTAGTTTTTGCTATTTTGTTATTATTATTTCTTGTGAAATTTTGGACTTTTAACCATCTTGGATATGTAGTCTATTGGTGATACTAGAAAACGCTAATTGTGGCTTATTCTGGGTCTTTCTAGTAGTCTCTTAAGGTTTAGTTTCCAGAATTTTCAATAAATGATTTCTGTTAGCAAATGTGAAGTATTTCTTGAACTTATATGAATATGTTTAGGATTTTTTTTAATTACAGGTATTTCATTTCACAAAATGAAAACACAGTGACAATGATGTGCGTTTGCCATTTTTATTTAAAACGGTTCGGAAATTGAAATGAAATAAGTTAAGTTTTCCTATCTTACACTTTTTAATAGCAATTATAGTTACAGAAATTTTATTTTTAGATATATATCTACTAATAAACACAAATAACTAGTTATACCAGGGCGGCCGTGCATGAACTCGGCATTTCTTTAATCCTTAATACTTTGAATTCTTATCTACCCTAAATGACCCATGAACTGGGCACTGCATGAATTCTGCACTCCAGAATTATGGTCAAGTTTTAGTGCTAGCATGGAAAGAATTACAAATGCCTGTGAATCGTTTCATTCCAAGTTTAATAGTAATTTTTATAAAACGCGCCCGTCATTGTTTGTATTTATCAACGTCTTACTTGAATTTCAAACTGATACGACATACGTACATTAAATTACAAAGTGTTAACGAAACCCTTAGAATTAAAGATCCCGAAACAAGACGTCGGCACGAATTTTTAAAAACTAAAATTAATCAGTATACTGAAATAGGTAGGCTACACTATGTTAAATGTCTTGGATATTTTTATAAACAGTAAATTATACATATATTGTCATTACTTATTATTGTACTCCTAGTTTTTAATTTCTTTAACGAATGTTGAAATGCTTTCTTTGTAAGTGTAAATAGATTTTTGGTTTTAATAAAACAACAAACAACTTAATCCTCGTTTTACTTAAACTGCCCAGTTCAGTTGTTTACAAAATGTCTGATTCGAGGTCTAGTGCCCAATTCAGGCGGTGTCATTAAAAGTCAGGTAAGCGGTGCCCAATTCGTGGCCGCCCACCAGGGCCAGTAGATTAACAAAGTGTATCCCTTTTTCTGAAGTAGTCTATCTCGCTATGTTTAATCGTTAAAAAAAAAGAAATAAAAAATTAATTTATTCTAGTGTTGTATATTCCCATTAAGCAAACACTACTTTTAAGCGTTTCAATTTGTACATTAATATTTTTTATACAAAATTCAAAATGGCGGATTCTAAAAAATCTTTGCTCTAGTGGTTTAGTGTCTCATGTTTATACTAACTGTACCTAATGAGGAAAATAGCATGCCAGTTCGAGAAATTATTTGTTTAATGGTAAATTGTTGATAATGGGTTTCAACTAGTATAGAACCATTTTTAGCTGATTGCACAAAACTTCGTACAACTTTTATCAATTTCCTTGAAAACTTTTAGTGTTTACTTTAAATTTTGTTCAAGTTATTGAAACTATTAAAATTATATTTTCAAGAGATTAATACTAATGCAAAGACAAATATTTGTTGAAATATGAACATGTGATAGAAGTAGCGTTAGTTCATATTGTCTTCTATTCTAGCGCCGTATGTTTTAGTTACAATAGCGCGTATGCTACAGGATTATACATTTTACATAAGTTAATCGCCGTAGAACGGCAACTTTATAGAATACATATATAGACAGTTTAAAATTGAACTTAGCCGAGCAAGGTGCACAGCTTATGTGTGGCAACGCATTCCAAATATTGAGTTGTTTACATGTGGGTAGTAGCAGGAACCTTGCCAAACGGCTTGAAGGACAACCACGTATGCTGGGAGTTAGGTGGACAATCTGGTGAGCGTAATATTATTATATTCTCTATCAAAATCAATTTCTGTCCAACGCAATATTGCTGCCAGACTTATGAAATTCTTCTTTTAAATGGCTCGCTCGAATTTATATGAATGTGTAGTGAACGCACATCCTTGATATAATGTGCCATGTAACAGAAGTTCCCTTTATACTGCTATCTATATGTACACACCTTATAACAAGTTAATTGATGATAATGCATTCGTAACCCTGTTGGCTTTTGGAGTTCCTAATTGAAGAGTGCGTGCTTCCGTGCCATTAGTCTTAAGCTATCCTAAATCCAATAGTTGTAATACGCCTGCTCTTGCTTTAGTTAAAATGTGTACTGGCACGTTGCGTGGCTTCAGCAGACTATCTTTATAATAAGCAAGCCAAATTTGAAAGTAACTGTTTAAAAGTAACCTTGCCTTATACTCAATCTTATGTTCAAAACTGTTAAACGAATCCTGGAAGAGTTGCCTTTAGTAATAAAGCCATTAGACGATTTGGATTTCAATAGCAACTGAAGGTTTAAATTCCTACGTGCAAGCATTTTCCGTATAAGTACTTACTATTTTTGACTTTTGATTAAGGGTTTGCGCTTGATAGCTCATGTATTATTAATGTTAATGTAGTATACAGTGCGATTATTTTATCTTGTAACAAGTAGGTAAGTTACACCTCTCATATGTGCATGAAATGCATAACTGATTTTTCTTCTTACCTATACAAAATATTTTTTACATGAAGAGTCTTTTGGACACGCAATTGTCCACTACTGTTTTGACAAAACTTAACTAACTTCTGCGACAAGTTGTTGATTTGTGTAGATTCTTGTGCTAATAGTAATCAGTTTCAATGTATTTTAGTATAAAAACGGATATTATGCTGATTTTGGGAGAATGTAGAGGAGCGGCGGATTTAGCAATACGACAATATGTACAAATATAGATCTTTCCATCGCATAATGTATTTAGGCGTTTGGAAAGAAATTTGCGGCAATATGGACAGTTTTCTAAACCAACGGTTGAACATGAAGTGGCAGTCGTCGAGCAAGCGGTTTGTAATCCCTATATAAGTCAACGAGCAGTTGCAAGAATTGTAGACTTTAGCCAAAGTTCAGTATTTAACATTTTAAAAGCAAACCGGTTTCATCCTTACCACGTCACATTAGTGCAACACCTTACTCAAGATGATTATCCACGTCTCTATTTACTAACGAAACCAAGTGTAGTAACAATGGGTGTGTAAATAGACATAATTACCAATTCTATTCAGAAAATAACCCACATTGGATTCGGCAAGCACACTTTCAAAGAATTTTTTGCAGTAAATGCGGTATCGTTGACAAATTTATCGTTGGTCCCCACTATTTTGAGGGCAGTTTAACAGGAAAATTTATTTACATTTTTTAGAAAATGATTTGCCTCAACTTTTAGAAGACATTACTCTTTATGCTAGACAGCGTATGTGGTTTCAAAATAATCCACTCCCATAGAATTGTAAGACACTACCAAGATGAAACTTTCTAGAACAAATTAATTGCAAGAGGTGCAATTCATTCTTTGCGTCCAGCTAGTCCGGACTCGACGCAGTTAGATTTCCTTCTGTGGGGTAATTTAAAAACAGCGTTTGCGAAATTCCTGTAGAAACTGAGGAAGATTTACGTGAAAAAATTATTGAATCGTGTAGGTTAATCACCGCACACACCTCCTGTTTAGAAATTCTCTTCTGCGGCGGATTGACTTACGTGAACAGCAAGATGGACAGCAGTTTGAATATTTATTACGTCAATAATTAGTGTTTTCCTTTCTGTTTTTATTTAATTTATTTTTCTTGTTGATTTTATTCTTACGTCGACATATTTTTATGCTATCTTGGCTGTGTACCTACTGCAGAACTGCATCTTATTTACTAGTAAATAGTTTCATCGCAGTTTCTTAGTACGTCCAAGGAAACTACTTCAATTTTTATTTATTTAAATAATTTTAAGTAAATAAGATACCTATGGAATACAAACAGCTATAATGCCTACCTACATGTTACAAGATACAGTAATCACTCTGTATATACAATCTATAGATTTTAAATAAATATAATTTGTTATTATATAAAGCCCCATCTAGAAACGTAAATCGTAAAACGTAAATCTAGTGGCTTTGCTTAAGTCAGCTTCTTTAAAATCTCAATACGATTACTTGATAGTAGTCAAAGACAAGTTCGGTATTACAACGGTTTTCTTGTAGAACGCAACATGTTTGTCAATACATACATATCATATATACTAATTTACTTGGTACATGGGAGTTTAACATACGAAGAAGTTGTATATTATATCGCCGGAGAAATTTTGCTAGTCGCAATCAGATTACGTAATTGGATCAAATACTTATTAATTTCTGGAATAATGACAACTGAGGTTATAGATTGTTAGTTTAATAATAATTGTAATCTTGATGTACGCGCTTTCGGCGGTAGCTAAAGATTCTGTAATAGCGTAGCGGTAAAAACATTGCTTTATAGGTGCAAAGAAGAGCTGGTGTTCAAATGCCAAAGGAATTTCATATAACAGCATTCGGATTTATACATACCAATTCAGTGCACATATCATTGGGTTTTCTTCACATTATAACTTTAGAAAATGTAGATATAAGAATTTGTAATATCTTTGTTATGTGAGCTAGGCTAGGTTAGAATCAAAAAACACTATCTGTATGGTTGGAATGTTGTAAGTTGGTAATTATATCATGGGGGGTTTTATTTGTGTTCCATTATGTTTTTAACTAAATTTTGAGGTGGTGCTGACTTTTTTAAAATAGTAAACATACTTTTAATGTAAAGAAAATAAGATATTATATTTATTGTATTGTATGTGTTGCTGGCTATCATTTTACAGAATTATTTACTTTCATTGAATACTCCTACTATATTTAGTCAAGGAAGCAGAAAAATCAACGCAGTGATATCTACACTTATTAACGCAGTATTTATTAAACTTCTACCAGGCTCAAAAAATTTTCGAAACAGCGCCATATTCTATTTGATGTATTTAAAAATAAATATGTTTTGTTTTTTAAGTAAAAGTTAGGGATGCAACTGAATTAAATTTTCATAACTGCAGAGAAACTGCATACCCAAGCTTGTAAACTGTCTGACAGACGGATTATTTTCCATAGTTAAGATTTATCAAAAATTGTTGTAATCATACTGTATTACTAATATAGCAATATTCTTTTGTAACGAATTGTTCAAATTAGACAACTGATCCACTACATTAATTGATGATATTCGTTTCCAATTTTACAAAAGCAGAAAACATGTTTCTATTAATAACAGATTATCTGCACAAGCAAAATTACTTTCAATCAGCAAAAGCTCGGGAGGAAGTTATGACGTCATTTAAATTCCCTTAAATCAAGTTGTGCTAACGGAAATGAATGCAGCTGTTCCATTATTGTTCGTATTATGGTATATTAAGAACATTTGTAATACATTTTTGAAATTTTAGTAAATAGACAGGTTGTAATACTTTTCGATATCTTCCTAAAGAAAAACATGGTATCTAGATTTTAGTCTAAGTTTGATAACTTGGTGTCTCTTTAATCACTTTTATGCTTTTATAGAAAGCTTCAGCAGTTCATTCACTTGATCTGCTCATAAGATAATGTATATAACATACTACAATGCATGTAACATGCATGTAAAGAGCTATCAAAGTAACCATTCGTGTAGCTTGCTTGTTACAATTTTTATGCACTTTAGATTTTATTTTGGTATTTTCCAACAGAAAACTGTATTAATTTAATAACATCGTTACATCTGCAGTTACGGCTTTCGTCCTACATGGGCAGTAAAATTTAATTTTATGGCAGTTTTTGTGGTTTTAACTTTCTCAAACTCTTTCCTTACAGTAAACGTACTATGTATTTTTATCACACTTTTTGGGGATGGTGGTAAAATTAGAATAGGTAGATTGGAAATCACAGTATAATCTAGTTACGAATTACGAATGCAGAATAATAGGATTTTGCAAGAAGAAATTTACATACAGGTTTGCAGCGAAATGAGGGAATTTTCTACAGGATTACTCAATTACACGAAAATGGCAACAAACTAGGGATGATCTACAATTTTTTAATTGAGGTTTACCAAGTACATGTAACTCGGAAGGCGTTGCATTATCATTGTTTTGTTAATATTTGCAAGTTTAAACAATAAATAAGGTTCATAGAGCTACAGAACCGCTAGTGTTGATATATAATACTGGGAATTTAGTTTACACTAAAACGTTCACGCCTATGATACATTTAAAAAGAATTTCTATAATATGCTGCTGCTATCGCGTAATTGTTTATTTTCAGTTTTTCGTATGGGCAATTTATTAAAATTTATCGAAATAAGTCAGGGAAATCGGGGACAATTATATTTTTTCCACTATCGAATTTAGCACTATGTAGTTAGTATAATGTAAATTGGCAAGTTAGCAAAAGAAATTTGGAATTTGATTTTCTACACTATTCAGTAAAGCCCTTATTCAAGGGTAACCTGGATCTCGTGCTATGAAAATCAATCAATCAACGAAACCCTTTAACAGTGCGGTCTAAAATTTCACGTAAACATTTTAGGGGCATATTGTACTACACATCAAGGAGCAGACATATTTACAAACAGCGGTGTATGTTAATATTGGAGCGATCGAGCTCCTCTGGAACCTTATTTGATTTTGGTATCTCTTCAAAAAGAACGGCAAATTAGCAACTAGCTTCGGCTAAGTATTAAAAAGTAGATTGTAAAACTTTTTTCCAGTTCTCGTATAAAAGCCATTCCAAAAACAAGCTTGCGATTAATTTGAAAAGGTTTTGTAAGACAAAGTTAGATCAAAAGCTTAAAAAATATTAGCAAATCATGGTAATATAGATACTCGTTAGTATTTGGTAAAATAGTGCCCGGAAAAGTTTGATATTTGATCGACAGCCCTCTATAAATCTCGTTCCTAGCCATTTTTGTTGGAAGACTGGGGTGAGGGATGTACAGGGTGTCTAAGATAAGTTTTGTACGCATCGTTCTTTATCTGCTGGATTAGTAAGCTATGCATATTAAATGCATAATTTTAAATATGAATCACTAAACTGTTTAAATTCCGACTTTGGGAATATTTCCAAGTCTCTAATTAAGTTGTCCATACGTCGATGAATTTTTAAAAAGTATTTGCTTTAACTTTATTAGTTCAGTAGGCTGAAATAATATTTTCTGCCTTTTCTTAGTAGAAGGTTTAATCGGTTTCACTTTACATATAACAAAGTGATAGAAAAGACATTGTTTTGTCATAGTTGACTTGAGAATCTGTGGAGTGACCAGCTAGATGGCCAGATGTAACGCCAACGAATTTTTTAAAAATTATCTTAAAAATTATTTTGACAAGCAAATTACTTTAAGATCCATGCTGATTGTATAGCTATTGTCCAGGTCTTAGAAGAATACTACAGATAACATTAAGTCATTTGCCTTGAAATAGGAGGTTGTTTGTTTGAGCAAAATCTGTAATTCTTCTTTATTTTGTTTCAATCACATACTCGTATATCACATACCATATTGAATTCCTTACTGATTTTCCTTTTATGATTTTTGATAACAGTTCAAAATAATACATTGGCGAGCAAAAAATTCCGAACCACTAAAAAATCCATATGTTTTCTGATTTAAGATATTATACAGTGCGGTGTAAAATGTCCTTCCCCCTATTAATTTTTGAACGACTTGATATTTGTTCTCAAAATTTTGTGTGGTTTAATGGGAGGCTAAATACTACTTTTTAGCCCATATTTAAATTTTATAACTTTCAAAATGGCGGCTAGGGGCCACCTTGAACTATTTTTTTAAGTTGCGATAGGAGTTGAGTGACACTCATTTGAAAGGTATTTTAATTCTGCGTCTGATCCTTGAGTTTCATAAAAAAATATTCATCGAAAAAAAGGACAGATGATTAAAAATAACAAGTTTCTGGAAAAAACTAAGAATTAAAGCAAAAAAGGTATGCTTTCGACATGTTCACCATTGAAGAATGAAGAAGAAGACTCTACAACACAACAAAACTGATTTTATACAACAAAAACTGAATAGTAATACTATTTTAATAAATGTTCAAAATGTATTCCTTGAATTTCTTGGTAATGGAAAAACCTACTCCCGTACTTTCTTGAAAGTTTCAACTCCGATATTTGCACAAGCCTCTATTATTTTACGTCGTAAATCCAAAAGGGAATCAGGTTGTTTGAAAAACTTTCGATTTAAGATACACCCACAAAAAAAAAGTCAAACGGAGTCAGGTCAGGGGATCGCGGAGGCCATTATGTTGGACCATGACAACCAATCCATCATCAAGGATACGTTCCATCAGATAATTGTGAACTTGTCTGCTGGAATATGTTATCCATGTTAAATTCGTTTGGATTATTTTCAGCAATCTCAACTAGTAACGGATGGATGAGGTTTCCAGCATGTTCTAGTACAATTCCACAGTATGGTTTCCGTCGATAAATAAGGGACCTACAATACGGTCGCCAAGTATTGCTATCCAAACATTCAATTTTTGTTGAAATTGGGTGTGACCTTCCCGGAAAGCATGGGGATTTTCATCGCACCAATATCTTACATTTTGTCTGTTAACAAACCCATTTAAAAAAAGGTGCGTTCGTCACTAAAACAGATATTGCGAAGATATGATGGGTTTCTTGCAATAGTTTGGGTCATGACCTAACAAAATTCAATGCGTCTATCCGGATCATCTTAAATCAACTGATGTTAAATCTACATTTTGTATGGATGGAACTTATGCCGTTTTAAAACTTTTTAACAGTGGTCGCCGATACATCACATATCGCGGCTACATGTGACGTTGATTGCTGAGAATGTACTGCCATTTCACCGACTATCTGAATTTGTTTGTTTTCTGAAACTGCCGGTTGTTCAGGGTTTTTCCTGTTTTGCACACTTCCAGTGTTAATAAATTTATGCACAAGTTTTCTTAAATACGTCCTTTAAATAGGATGGTCGGGAAAACGTTCATTAACTATTGTTTCGGCTTCGTGAAAGTTTCGAAAGCTTCTACAAAAATAAAAACTGCTTCAGTTTTTTCCTGCAAAGTTCGAACATTAGCCACAACTATTGTTAGTATCGCCGGTTTTAACACTCAACATTCAAGACAGCAAACACAATAACGGAATTACAGTGACAGAACAGATAGACTAATTATTTCAATTGTTTTACTTCTATGTTTCGCCTCCTACATTTTTAGTGTTTTGCTTAATATCAGAAACAGATAATTTGCAAGCCTGTCATTTGTTTTTGAATCTATAAAATTTTCCCATGATATATAATTATACTCTACTCAAAGAGACCTTTCAAATAAGGTGTCACAAGACCCACATTGCCATTACAAAAATATTTTAAAATGGCGCCTAGCCGCTATTTTAAAAATTATAAAATTTAAATATGGGCTAAAAAGTAGTATTCGGCCTCCCATTAAAGCACACAAAATTTTGTGAAGAAATATCAAGTCCTTCAAAAGTTAGTAGGAGGGGGAGGACATTTTACCACCGCATTGTATATGTTGGAAACCGTATATTAAACTACCGACAACTACCTATCTAGTTTGTTAACAAGCTAAATAGTGGGATACCATTTCACCGACTCACCTATGAAGCTGAGGTTTTTATTTAGCGAAAGAAATTCTTACAACTAATAAAACACTTAAGGAAACATAAGTGTAATAACGCAACCCAAAAGTGTCTTCTTGGAGTTTTAATAGGAAGTGTTACCTCCTCCTGTTCTTATAACTGCTTGCATTCTTGCATTCATTCTTGTAATTATCTTCCTGTGGGATGTTGTTCCGCTCTTCTGTAAGTGCTGTTCTTAACTCTCCCGAGTTACTAGGTAAATGTATACGACTTCTAAAGCGTCTACGAAGCTCATCCCAGACGTGCTGTATCGGGTTCAAGTCCTGACTAAGAGAAAGCCATTCCATGACGGTTATTTCTACTTCATGAAGATAGTCAGTCTCAATTTTTACGGCATGTGGTCGAGCGTTATCATGCATTAAAATAAAAGCACCGCCTATAAATCGAGCATACGGGACCAAATGTCCCTGGTCGATATTTTCCAGAAATTAAGCTGAACATCCATTAACGAAGACTAACTCCTTGCGAGGTGCTTAGGAAGTACCGGCCCAGACCATCAAAAACCATCCCTGAAAACTGAGGTGATGAGAGAAATTCCACTGTGCGTAGCGTTCTCCTTGCCTTCCCCACACTTGATCTTAACAATCACTACCGTATAAACATAATCTTTACTCATTCGTAAAGAGTACAGCCGTCCAATTGTTGTGGATACAAGCAAATTAAGTCTACCTACTTGATGAGTTCTGAGAAGTTTAGGTCCTTTGGCTGGGTTATACGTTATTAATTCGACTTCTCGAAGTCGCCTTCTTACCGTTCACTCGCTAATATTGGTACCACGGACTTTCAACAGCCTACTGTTTACCCTAATTGCAGTGGTATACCTGTTTCTTAATACGGACGAAAAAAGAAACCGGTCATCCCGGTCTGAGGTGGCCCTTCTTCGTTCCGATCCTGGCCTTTTTCAAGTAAACCCGTCTCCCGATGCCGTGGGCACACTCGTTGAACACTTGAACGGCTGATTCCCAAAGTTGCAGCAATATAACTTTGACATCGTCTATCTTCAACCAGAGCAATAATTTGAGCTGCTCCTGTTGTTCGATAGTTCATTTTACAGAAATTTATTGGTAATACTAATACTCGCCAAATAAAAAAATTGATAACGGTATCGCAACAAGCAAAATTAACTCGAAGAACTGATGAAAGGAACAAACATTATTTCTAACGAACCACTCAAAATGAATACTTATGCACTTAAGTGTAAATTTTGTGCTAAACGAGATAATTTTCTATTGTTTAACATGTTGCTGAACCTATTACATAAATATTGAACAGTTGTAAACAATTTCGAACAAATCCAATGCACTACGATTGATAACATTGAAGTGGACCGAGTTTTTGGCCCGCCTGTGAAGATACGAAGACGGCTTTTCGTATATTTGTGCAATATGGAAATCCTACTTCAATTAAATAGAAGATTAAGTACACTGACAATGAACAGATATTGCAGATATTGACAACATAAACGAAATTGTACTTATCTTTATTGTTATGTATATCTACAAGCATACGTTTTTCATAGTTCTGTTTCCTGAAACAGCTATCTGTTTTCTCTTTGCTTTTCACCACCTTCCCTGCTTATGAAAATGAACATATTCAACTTCACTCGTAACAAATGTCGTTCTTATTAGCAACATTTTTGTATTCGCAGTCAGTCTATTGTGAAAAATACATTTAGTCTTTTATGAAAACTCAATTTTCCATCTTCAACTTTGTTATATACTGGATTAAAGAAGTAAAAGGAGTAAGGTAATCTGTAGTAATACCATATCGGTTAATTTACAAAAAAGAATCAAGTTTGACTAGCAATAAAAATCAGATTCAGAAGCTCTCCTGAGTTGATGTCTGTTTCGCATGTATTCAAAATTAGGAGACGTTTTTAGAATTTTAATATGGTCTCAGTAATCTTGAAGATGCTGTATATTCATTTCATTGGACCGGATTTTTGACTCATGCCGTTCATGAGATGTCAATTATGAAAAATTTATCTTGACTATCCTGTATATGTTTTTGTTTGAATACTTCAACCGGGGAGAAGTTTCCAGTTGCTAAGAACTAAACTAATAAACACGGCTAACTGCTGCAAATGTACGCCCTTGCTTGATGCGAAAGTATCGTGAACATCAAAATAAGCAGAAAAGGTTTGGTAAGCATAGGCCGGAAAGTGTTTCCTTCCTGAGTTACACCAATTTTCAGTAAAGTGGGATTCTATTAGGTTAAAGTTGTTTGTTCGTTTAGTCGATCGACCAATTCTTTAGAGCAGCAGTTGTGCATTACCATTTCAATTCAAAAATTACAAGTTATGCGGTAAAAAATCGTTTATTAAGTATTAGTCCATGCTTCGGCTAGGAAGTGGATACACTGTTTGGGGATAATTGAATTGAATCGAAGTCTTTCTATACGTTACTAGGCACAGCAGCAGTATAATATTAAATTTAATTAGTTAATTCAACTTTCAGCTAATATGTTAATTTTTATATCTGACTAGAGTGTAATCTGTCTAGAACGGGAAAAATTGTTCAGAAATACAATAAATGTTCGTAATTATTTTGATATGTACGACACGCTTCTAAATTATTACGCACAGTTCTGAAACTTTTTGTAACATAAAAATCAAATGTAGACCTGTGTCCTTCACATTATTTGTTGACTCTTACTAAATAGGAAAAAATAGTTGATTAAAACAGTTGTTTGGAGCACAGCACATATGTGAAAAGAAAAGTGAAGGAACATTTGAGATCTCTCACGGGTAAGCTGGGCAGAATGGATTACTAACGTCGAAATAAAAGAAAGAGCACAAGAAAACCGGAGAATTATATGGTATATTACATTAAAAAAAGAGAGACGTATTGTTGGGACATAGTTTAAGAAGTGAGGAAATACTTAAGACTGCACACTAAACTGAAAAGACTGGCTTAAAACAGAAGAAGATGGAAGCAGATAGTGGGGAGATAAACCAAGCTAGATAATTGATAACAGAAAAAGTGGAGGAGAAATGTATTAAAAACGTGTTGTTCTTGTTTTTTTTTATCAAATAAGCGAATTTCAATTTACTGCACATACGTTTTCTTGGCAGAGGAATAATAATTGCAGTAATAAAACATCTGTCTTTTGATGGCAGTATTTCTGAATTATGTTATGCAAAAATGTCGGCAGCAGTTGGCAGGTCTCATAGAACTCTGAAAAAATTAATTTGTGTAATGTTTAAGTGAATAATAGGTAAACTAAGGAAACAATTAACAAAGTTCAAATATTCAGCCGTAGTCTTTGGAAGAACAACGATTGGTCTGGATAATTAAAATGAATATTGGCTCAATATTATTTCAAGGAAACGAATGATAGTAGTGAGAAATTAAAAAAAAATTAGTCCGAAAATCAATATAAGGTGTACTTGATTTAAAAATCATTATGCGGTTGGTCTCTGGTCAGTACTTGGATTGGTCACCCGAAGGTTTGCGTTAACGCGCCTTTCTCTCCCATGGGGATTGATCTATGGGAGAGTAGATCAACAATCCCCCTTAATATGGGGGAGGCCCTTACACAGCAATGGGATGTTGCGGGCTGATGATGCGATAAAGTTGAAATAAGTATAAAATTGTTGAGGTTAAAATCTAATGTGAAAATTGTAAATTAACGGAGTTATTTAAATTCTGAAAGAAGTCAACGAGTCTATTGCTATTTGTTACAAAGACGCACAGACTGCAATTTACTGCGTGGTTTTTATCTACTCCGAATATTACTTAAATGTCAGCTCAACAAATAAATATTTGCAAAAATATATTTAGCTTCAACAACATCTGGTAGAGATTAAAAAGGTTTGAATGAGAGGCCGGGTAGGTCATGTTAAGAGCCGCCAGCAGCGGTAGTCTACCCAAGACGGTGTTGTTGGTAGCTAAGCGCCAGTTTGCATATTTTGGCGTAATAACCTATTACTGCTTGTGCGAATCTACTAACTGATTGTTATGCGATTATCCCATATACTGGGGCGAGGTGCGATATTAGTGTTACCATTTATGTGTTTATTACATGAATTTCGGCTGGAATAACTCAGGTGTAGCGACAGTGGCGTCGCATGTGTGGATGTGTATGTGCATGTATGTGTACATTACGCTAGCGAGATTTTGGTATATATCCCATGAAGTGGTATATGTATTTACTCGAATGGTTGCATATTATCTACTGGTTATACTATGTGGTTTATAAGCAATTGATCCTATTATTGTTATTATACAAGATGTATATGTGGTGTATGTATATAAGTAGTTGTTGGAAAAAATAGCGTAGTGAATATAATTAGCTATATCATCATTCGAGAGGTAATCAGCTGGCCGAGGTGGTCTCGTAAAGGCACCTACGCCAAATTATTATTATCATGAATATTATATCAATGCCACGATGGCATCGGCTGATTTTATGTGGGGAAAGATCGCTAAGGGGGCTTGCCCCCTGTGACTCCTGTGAATAACAGAGTGTGTGGTTAGACGTAGTTTAGTTGCAGAGCTCCTGGAGGATTAGTGTACCAGAAGATATGTGTAATTGTAGTAATTAATCTATGATTACGTGCGGTGTGGCCACATCAGCTAGCCGGTAAATGAACCTCAGTATCGTGTTTGCTTGAGGTATGAGGACTCCTAGTGAGTACAACTGCCCAATATTTATCTACAGATCAATAAGTCGGTGTTTCATTATCTGTTGCATGTAATCTGCCTGTCGCTGCCAGTGAGTTCTAATCGCATCCGCTGTTTGTTTCTCCCAGAACTCCACATACCTACCTTAGATAATTATAATTTTAATAAACTTTTTATACGCTCCCCGTATGGTTGACCCTAAGAATCGTTGTACGTATCAGTATAAGGCAGCGGTGGCCGGTAGATTTGACAAGGAGGAGTGCATTTTAATTTTAAAAGCAAAAATATATGTTATTAAAAAAAACACTCACCTGAAATTAATGTGAAGTTCCGAAGAACGCGCCAAAAGTTTATAAAATCCATTTTTGTAAATTGTTGTCAAACAATAATATAAGATAGTCGTCGAATCAGTAATTACTTAACAAAAACAACCTTGGGCTGCATCTGGACCAAAAGTTACACTGAAGCACTAACATTAAAACTAAAAGAAAAGAGAGAGATCTCAAAACTAAATTAAATTAATTGGTTAATAGGGAGGCGATCCCCACTATCCCTAGCGAATAAATTACTGTTAAACAAAATTATTTTAAAAACTATATGGACGTATGGGATACAACTATGGGGCTGCGCCAAGGCCTCCCACACAAAAATTTTGCAGAGATGCCAATCGAAGATCCTTCAAACAATATCAAATGCTTCATGGTACATCATGAATGAAACCCTCCACAATGATCTGAGGATCCATACGTAGCCAGCGAGATTCATAGAATTGCAAGCGCGTACACCAACAACTTAGCAGGACATGGAAATCAAGTTATAGGACATCTTTCCAACCAATCTACCGTCGCCAGACGACTAAAAAGACAATGGCCGCATGACTTACCTTTATAATCCATCCAAGGCTAGTGTGAAGTTCACGAGGAGAAAGGCGCTAGCCGAACCCCCTCATGTCATGTAAAACTACATAACATTTACTTATTACTTGTATAACGAGTAGATTGTAAATAAGCAAGATATAACAAAAAAAAAACTTTTTCTTCAAAATTATCAATTTCATTAACTAATCTTCTGATAGACATTGTAGCCAAAGCATTCAAGCCATCGTTAAGCATGGTGTTTCGTAAAGAGCTTTTAACACGCTTTAATATGGTACAGCAATGTTCAGAATCGCGCAAGGCGATCGCGAACTTTGCGGCGAAAATCGCGGAATGGATGACAATTTAAACGTTAAAACGTTAACTATAGAAAACAAATTTTTGCAGAGTTAGTTTATTTTAATTATTATTTAAATACAGAAAAGAAAACATTAATTTTAATATTTTAATCAGGGACCCGTGCCTACTTATTGAAAAATTGCCACTGGTATAAGGCCTTTTAGAAAGGTGCTGTCAAACGATACGGTTTACAATTTACTACTATAGGACCAAGTTGTTTCAAAGCAACGGAAATGCTATATAAAACTCCAAATGTTCATGCAGATTTCGAAATTGTATAAATATATACAGTGTTATATTTTAAATAAACATTTAGGGGTCGTTTCTGGCAAAACCGAATGGGCAATAAAATTCTGTTTGGTGTTGGATGATCCGCCTTTATATCCATAACATGGACCTAAAGTTTTATTTTCTTATTTTGATAAATGAGGGAAATACAATGCAAGTCGAATATATGACGAAAATGCTAATTAACGAATGTAAATTGTTAAAAGTTGACTGAAGTGTAATCTTTAATAACTTGGTAAGCTGCAATTTTTGAAGCAACCCCTAGCGGTTTACATTGCCTAGAAGCCTTAAATCAATCAGTTGACTACATGCCTGAGTCAGCTACTCGTAAGGGATCATATAAATATTCTGAAACACCGCATCTCTCTTCTACTTTCATTTCACTAATGTCGTTACATCTTAAAAACAAATGATTTTAAATTCTTAAATCAAATATGCATGTAGAGGCAAGTGTTTTATGTATGAGAAAGTTACAGCGAAGTACTTCACCATTATAAGGACGAAATATGAAACAATAAATTCTTTAAATTTCAAACTAACTTTGTCAGCTCTAGGACTATTCTCCATTTAAATTAATTTAGGGAACCAGCTGAGAGTCTGAGCTGTTCAAACTTGCAAATCTAAATGCGTACAACAAATTGTAGCAAAATTTGTGGTTGCTCCTGCGACAACGACAACTCATTTCAATTATTCAGTGAAAGGCGTTGCCTGAGGCGTTAGATGTAGTAATTTCCAATTTCGAGTTTCTCTAATTTTATCAATGTGAATTAAATTTTCCCGTTCCAATTAAGGTACCACTACTGATTATAACTTGAACCGCAATCAGAATTCACTGTAACGTTATACGCACTGTTTATCCGATTCGCAATCAGCAATTTACGGCGGCACTGTAATTGAGAACTAATCAAACGTTGCGTTTATCCTCTGAAATCTAATCTTTGCCCTGTACAACTAACAGCTGCGAAGGTTTCTTTTCGGAGTTAAACGAATTGCTGTTGTCTAAGGTTTTCTCGTTTATTCCGTTATACAATAATACAAAATAAATATACAAAACATAAATAATGAAAAGAAGAGGAGAAAAATGTGTCTCATGCGTGAAAACGTACTAAAGAAAAATAAATATGAAACGATTCTTTTATGTTCCACATCGTTTCAGTTCAAAATTTATGGAGAAGGCTTTTTCAACTGTATATTGACTGGAGGGTTTCTGCACAAATTGTCAACTAACCCAATTATTCTTGAAGCAATGGCGTTATTGATCTTGTTAACTGTTCGGAATCCAAAAGTGCCAATTTCCTGCCGAATTACGTGTATGCGCTAAACTTGAGTGAGACTTTGTCGACCGCGCTAAAATTACGTCTAAGTAAGTGCCAACTTCGTACTTTGGCAATCAAAACTAAATTTTCCTCATTACGCGGAACTTGCAGGCAACTTGGTAACAAAATAAGAGTCTATTTTAACTTGAACCTATTAAGAAATATCATTAAGCTGGAGATTAGACTATTAGAGTAACTGTTACAGTGAAAATTTCTTAAAAAGCTGTCGAAACGGATTTCTCTCAGACTAAGAATACGATGGAACAGCTCGCTTTTTCTTGCAAACGGTCATAGATCGACTCGTTTGTAGTTTTCACAGAATTGTGTGATTGAGTGTGATAGCGTTTATCACCTGTCATTATTCACAATAGCTGTGGAAATGAAAGAGGAAATGGAATTTCATTGAGTGACGGGCGTTCATTCACAAGTGCCTTAAATATTTTTAGTTTATCTTAGAAGTTTCTGAGTTGAAATTTTGACATCCTGCTGCATCATCATCGCTTACTAACACGCACATATCTACATTGAGATGTAATTGTGTGATATCCTCGGATGATACACGTAAACAAGCGATAAACCTTTTTAGCTATAAAAAAGCATGACTAGAAAGTCGTTAAACGTAGTGCCATTAAACACTAACGAAAATTCATAATTATCATAAATGTATTTTTTCGCCGTAGAATTTTTATTCATACAATTTTTCTAAAAAATTCTAGAATTACTATTACCAGAGGGTTTAAGATCAGCAAATATCCTATCGAGAAGGGGAATGTTTTACTTTTTATGTATTAAAGTCAATAGTTAAACATTTTCCCGTAAAATCTATAAATATTTAATGTTATTGTTGACATGAAATTAACATTTCAAATTTCCACAGCTTTGTAGGAATATATTCCGTAGCAAATCAACCGATGTTTGAACTTTCACATCGGCAATTTTAATGTAATTCAGGGATAAGTGGTGCAGTATAGAGGTATGTAAAATACAAACTGGGAGGCTTGAAATATTAATATCTTTGTACTTATAATTAATAAAATTATGAGCATTTCCCCTTTTGAAACGTGCCGTTTCTGGATTACAAAATCTTTTGTGTTTCCTGTAAATTATTTAGAAGATGATTTACATATTATTTTAAAGTAAATGAAATGTGCTTTCATTCAGTATACAACTCTTTCAATGGTTTTGAACATATTCACATAAACTATGTAGTTGAGCGAAAAAGTCCTGCATCACTTGAAGAATTGGGGAAAACTTGTATTAAAATGATATAATTTATATTTTGGCCACTCAATACACATATCTACGTAGATATTGGAACTCCGCAATACAGTAAAGTTAACAGATCAAATTTTTGCTTGTTAAGGAAAAGCAATTTGAAATAAAACATTTATTCAAAATTATATTCATTTTATTATTGTAATTTAAATTAAAAGCTACGATATTATATTGTTAATATTAGAATAATGTAATAGTTTACCGGCCAGCCCTTGTTTTAGATTACTAATTTGCATCTATTTGTCATGTAATTTACCAGTTTCCAAGTGATTCCTTGGAGATGCAGTGAAAATAGGCATTGCTAAAGTCTTTCATAAACTGAATTCTTTATCGTTTATTATATTCGGAATTATGTTAGCTATCTTTCGTCACACGTTTCTGATGGGATTACGGTCTGGGGATTGTGCTGGTCAGTTCATTCTGTCGGCTTTATTGGTCCAAAACTGAACCGTTTTTGCTCTACAGCAAGGTGAATTGTCGTTTTGGAAAATAAACTTTTTTCTCCAAACAAATATTTACCATTAGGCAACATTTTATTCTGCGGTTCTTCAATATATTTTGAGGCTTTCATTATCTCAGAGACGATATGCAGATCAAGTCCTTCAGCAGATATGCACTTTCTTACCATTACAGAAGTTAAGTTGATTGATTGTTGGAAACACGTATTTTCGGGAAAATTCTTCCCTGGAAAACTTTCTGACATACATGTTACTAGCATGATTACACATATTAGATTCAGTGACGATGTCCTTTTGCTCATTGCAAATAGTTAAGTCTCTGTTTTTCGGAAAGTAATGATTTCTTGCGTGCAGAGGTTATTTTTGCTCGGCCACTGAAGTTTTATCTTCAATTTTTTAAACTTAGGCATACTTCCTAATTACTCAAACAACGGCTGATTGATTACACTGAACTTTATTAGCGATTTCACATGTGGAAGCTGCTTCGTTAAGATGGAAAATGAGTGCATACCGCTTTTCGTCGGATAACTTGATCTGTTTTTTCTGCAAGGACATGGAGCAACTTTGATGGCATCTAAATCTCAGTACACTTATTTAAATTCAAACAATATTAATATTTCAAGCCTTAAAATTTGTATTTTTACATATCTTTGTCCCCTACAGGTTCTATACTAAATTACATTAAAATTGGTGATATGAAAGTTTAAACATCAATAGGTTGATTTGATATAGAATTACCCAGCCAACACTGCTTATTTCATGTAGAGTGACTTGGATGACACAGGCAGATTTGTTAGAATAAAGGGCGGAAACGACTTATGACAACATTATTTTTCTATTTATAATATACTCATCATCATATATTTCATGCAGATTAATGTCATATTCATTAAAAAGACACTAACCTGTTAAAAAAATAAAAATTGTTCCCCAACTCAATTACGTATATACAATGCAAAAGGAGGACGGATGAAAATAATATCCACCCTTTATTATAACAAATCTGTCAGTTTCATCCGGGCATGTCAGTTTGTTTATTTATTTAATGTTGCCCTACTACCACTATGCTGGTCAAGAAGCCGTACAATCAGAACTAAAAATGTGGCTTTCCTGGAATTTCTGTCCTAGATTATTAATAGATTAAAAGTTGTAGACTTCGTCAGATTAGCCATGAAACGGGAAATATTTTGTTTTATTACCAATAATTGGAATTTAGAGAGCACTGTAATAGAATAACATGGACAGCATTTATAGCATGAAATTGTTTTATTAGAAAATAAAGCTGAATCCATAAAAATTGACGCAGTTAAACATTAATGTTGCCAGCATAAATAAAATTGTATTAACAGCGACGAGTACATTATATACACTTTTAAGAGGAAAACCTAATTTTAAAAATGAGTAAATTTTAAATACTGCTGCATTCCCGTCACTAAGGAGAGATATTATTTACGTTTCTTGTCAATGAAGGAAACGCACGTGCAGTGGTGTTCGCTATATTACAGTAGATTCATTTAAAGAAGAACACGCACGTCATCAATTCGACGATAAAATAGTAGTGGTATAACATAGTGGTTTTTGTCGCCGAAAGCGGTTTGACTGTATTTTTCTGTTTAAATTTTTGATTTATGGTTTCACAGATTTGGATTTATGTCTTAGTTTGTGGTGTCTTGTTGTTATTGTTTAGAATTCCACATTTTTTGTGTGTGATAACACCCATATATATTGCTATGTAGTTTGTTTTAAAATAAATATAACTTATAAACTTTGCAACTTCCTGTTATATAAATAAATTTAATAAATTAAATCCACGTTGGTAGCGCCCATAATACAAATTAAATTAATTATATATCAAACAAAGAACTTAAATTTCAATTTACATCAGCATATCTTCTTATAAGACATCTCACGGTTCTAATAAAAATATCAACCGTCGTGGCTTCACCCAAGATAGTTATCTAATTATAATTACGAATTAAACACATAAATACAGAAAATACTTGTGAACTTATTTTAATTTCCAATGGTTATGGAACGTACTATACCGCCTACTTCCTTGAAACTGCATGCGATTGCTGTATTTCGGCCTTGATCACTGTCATTTCATATTTACGCATTCTTTGATGCACAAATGACCGTTGAAAAATGCAACCCCCCAGCCTTCTCGTAAAAAGTGCCGATATCCAGGTTAAAATACTTCAATAATTTTGTAGAAGTGCATAAAATTATGCAGGTAAGTGACTTCACTTAAGTAAAGAATTATTTTAACTGATATTAATTGATTTACCTTTCAGGAACCTTTTGAGTAAATTAAAACACTTTCGGAGAATTAAAATCAGGTGAGTTTCATTATAATAAATAATAAGGAACAAACACTTCACAGAAGTTGAATTTTAAATTAAATGAAACCTCGTTGAAGATAAATAAACTATAACCTGAACTTTAATTATAAACAAAATTTGGCCACGCCCACGCCCAAAATTTGCTATAATCGCCCTAAACAGTTTGAACTCCTAAATTAGGAGTGAATATAAACGTGTGCGTCCACATCAAGCACCTAGAACCGACTAAAATCCAAAATTATGCTCAAAAATAATCTACGATTTTAAAATGCAGCAATGGCCTTACAGAAACTTATCTTTTACATCAACATATGATTTTAAATACTTTAAACTTGCTTATAACAATTTAAACAAATTACAAACCAACAAACAAAATTCAGAATCGTAATCTTTATAAAATTACGAATCTTTTGATATAAGTTACTTCAACATTTATGATAAAAACATTACATGTGCTTAAAATTGTCAGTTTACACAAAATTCTGTTATTAAGTCTCATAACTAAGGAAAACAGTTACAAAACCCTTTATACAACCCAATTACAAACATTTATATGCTGCATATCTGCTAACAACAATATAATAAACAATAACTAAATTATAACCTCAAAATCCATATTCTTTACCTAAATTTCATTATTTGTCAATAAACAACATACTTTAACTAAACCAACATAAATTATTTATAACCATAATAACATCTTGAATCACAAATTAAACTTCATACAAACATATCTACAAAAGGTAAATACAACATTATAACAATTTTACATTTCAGGGCTCCAATACTGCCTAAGACACCCCAAATCATCATCTACATGGAACATAGACGTCCCCACTACTATTCACTACGGAATATCTACAGAAAACTTCACTCCAACACCAAACAAGTCAAATCGTAGCACATCCCGAAGATCGGGCAAGACCTTTTATATCACTAAGGTGTACATTTATCAATTATAATAATAATTTCCTCTAATATAACATGGTTTACTTTACAAGCAAGTTAATCAATCTCTATTTCAGATACAATCTGGATTTCTACTTCAAAAACAATATCCTTTTAAATATAATTTAAGTATTACGTAGGAAAAATCACATACCCGAAGCATAGTATAGGATAATTACATAATTTAGGGTAAATAACATAGCAATATACATATACTTGTATATTGAATCTGACTGCAAATATTACTTTATCCCGTTGGGAAAAAGTACGGAACAATGAAAATATCTCTACTACGGCAGCGGGGTTTCCGACATAGTTTTCTATAGGATGATTTCGATACATGGTGGATGCAATGAAGGTATTAGCGGTTTAGAAGGATTTCCGGTTTAGCCGGAAATGACATCAACTTCTTTATTTTAAATGGAATACCTTGTATATTTTATTATATATCAATAGAACTCTTTTTTGCTAGTTCAATTATATGATCTGATGTCTTAGCTTTCAATAACTCTAGAGATATTGATCTATAAAGTTGCGTAATTGTTATCTAGCTGTTCATGAAAATAGAAGAATGTGAGAAGCGTAAACAGTTTTGTAAAGTTGCCAAATTTTGCTTGCTTCGTGTTGTTTTTTGTTGATGTTCGATTAACAGGTCAGAAGTATAAAAAAATAAAGTTGTTCCTGCCCTTGAAACAGAAGGGGATTTAACTAATAATACACCTCCCCATTACGCTCTAAATGTGCGGCATTTTTTACACCAAATGTTTCTCAATAGATCGCAACGAATATTGAATGGCCCACTCGTTCTCCTGATTGGAATCCATTGGATTTTTTTTGTATGAGGCCATTTAAAATTTAGAGTTTATATCCAACTCCCTTTGGAAAGTCACAAAATCGCTTAGCCAATCTAAACAGCAAATACCCCTAATAAGAAAAGACGACGGATCTTGGGCACGTAGTGATCGCGAGAAAGCGGATACATTCGCGAAATTCTTAGAAGAGGTTTTTCAACCACTACCTCCTGACGGACAGTTGGATGAAGCGGACATAAGAACATATCTTGAAGCACCATTCCAGCTCTCCCTGCCAATAAGACCTTTCTCCCGGGGAGAAGTCAGAGAATTGATCTCAAAGGATATAAAAAGTAAGAAAGCGCCCGGCTATGATTTGATTACGGGCCGTATCATAAAAGAGCTGCCAACCATAGGCTATAAAGTAATTACTGCCATATTTAATGCTATTTTACGAACTGGCTTTTTCCCGGCGCAGTGGAAGATTGCTCAGATTATTCTAATCCTCAAGCCTGGCAAACCACCCAACGAAACTAAATCATACAGACCCATCAGTCTATTACCTGTAATTTCTAAAGTGTTCGAAAAGCTTTTCATGAAACGAGTTACGCCCATTTTGCTTGAAGACCAATTGATTCCTGACCACCAGTTTGGCTTCCGCAATAAACATTCCACCATCGAACAAGTTCATCGCATAGTAGATACCATAAACGCTGCATTCGAAGAAAAAAGCTATTGTTCTGCTGTATTTCTCGACGTAAGCCAAGCCTTCGATAAAGTGTGGCCTGAAGGTCTGCTTTACAAGATAAAAACAACTCTTCCCCATCCGTACTATGCTATTTTAAAATCGTACCTAGAAGAACGTTACTTTCAGGTAAAGCT